>SRLM01000147.1:0-73935 GCA_015708895.1 Populus ilicifolia | reverse complement strand
AATCTTAATGTTTATCTTCTTATTTTCTTCATGAATGATTTATTATTGCAAAGAAATTTTAGAAATCATTTAGGTAATGTTATAATCTTGAATTTTTATGCACAAACTTTAGTTTTGGTATAGAGATTGCTTGATTCAATGTCTTACTTAATATGAAAGTACTTGTTCATTCTTAAGCAATAATCAATTTTCATTTTTCTAAACTTCATTGTAATATCTTCCGATCTAATATCACCATCGTTGATATTAGGTTGAGTTATCTTATATATGTTGAAGAAATCACCAATACATCACCATTAAAATTGATTTGGACCAAGTCTTACTTTTTCTTGTCTTCTAAAATCTATTTACACCTTTTCATCTTTGAAAACAAATCCATCAATTATTTTCAACCAAGTTATTGTTAATTTAATTTCTCTTGAGTTTTTTTTTTGTTACCTAGCTTAATTTCCAGATCTAGCTTTCTGTGGATATGACCTCGATCTTACCGAGTTAATTGCTACATCGCACACTCGTGCACTTGCGAGTTAAAATAAGCCGATCATAAAAAGCGGTCAAGCAATGAGCAATGCTTAAGGTGTGTTGAAAACATTGAGAGAGGATATACTATAAGTAAAACAGGATAAATGTGACTTTTGGCTCAAAGAAGTAGTATTTTTAGGGTATGTTATCTCTACAAGAGGAATATTTATGGATCTAGAAAAAGTAGAGGTTGTTTTGAAATGGATAAGACCTACAAATGTGATGGAGATTTAGAGTTTCTTAGGGCTCCTTTGGGTATTATAGGAGATTTATAAAAGGTTTTTCTACAATACATCATAGTTGACCAAGATAACTTGTAAGGAAGTAAATTTTATTTGGTCAAAAGAATGCAAGGAGAGTTTTGAGGAGTTGAAAGAGAGACTCACCTCCACCTTAGTTTTAGCCTTTCCTTCAGGAACAGAAGGGTTCATGGTATACAGTAATGCTTCAAAGAAGGGTTTTGGATGTGTGTTAATATAGCATGGGAAAGTGATCGCTTGGTTCGTGGTATACAGTAATGCTTTAAAGAGGGGTCTAAGATGTGTTATTATACCATGGGAAAGTGATCACCCATTCCTATAGACAGCTAAAGCAAAATGAAGTGAACTACCTAGTCTATGACTTTGAACTTGCAGTAGTATTATTTTCTTTACGAGTACGTAAACATTACCTATATGAGACACAAGTTTATATTTTTATTAATCATAAGATTTTGCAGTATTTAATACCATAAAAAGAGTTAAACATTCGGTAAAAGAGATGGGTGTAATTGATAAAGGATCACAATTGTATGATTGATTATCATTCAAGAAGGCTAATATGGTAGTAGATGCTTTAAGTAGGAAGGGGAAAGTGGTGGTTGATGATTTAAGGAATAAAGAACATAAGAGTTTAATAGAGTTGAAAAAGATGGGTTTGCGGCTAAATGTGGGTCTAGAAGGGTCAATACCAGCTAAAGTAAAAATTTGATCGATGCTTCGAGATAAAGTCTCGGAAGCTCAGCTGGAAGATAAAGGAGTATGAAAAATCAAAGAATAGATAAATTAGGGTTTAAAGATACCTTTTTAAATTTTATCAAAAGGATTGTTGGCAATGGGCAAATGAGTCTACTAGCTTAAAAATAAGTTACTGAAGGAAGAAATCTTGAATTAAGCTTATGAATCTTGATTTATAACCCATCTTAGGAGCACTAAGATGTACCGGGATTTAAAGGAATATTACTAGTTGTCGAACATAAAAAAGGACATAATAGAATATGTGTTAATATATGAGATATGTCTGCAAGTGAAGATAGAACATTAGAGGCCGTTGGGGGAGCTGTAGTTGGGTCCAATTTCAAAATGGAAATGGGAAAATATAACCATGGACTTGATAATCAGATTGCCAAGGAGCAAAAAGGGTAATGATATTATATGGGTGATTGTTAATCAATTAATGAATTCAACCTTGTTCTTACCTACAAAAATGGCAGATCCAATGGACAAGTAGCCAAGTAATATGTAAAGGAAGTGATTAGGCTTTATGGAATGCCTGTAACAATCATGTCAGATGATTAGTACTTAAAAGTGCATTTTTATCAAGGTTTATTGTCATCATTTTGCACTTGAAGTATCAATAACTTTTTAACTAAAGCATGTTTTATAATAATATAAGATAAATATTTATTTTAAATGCAGGCCTATCACATAAATAAAAGGATTGATTGATGAATTTAAGAACTGAAATTGAAAAGACAAAGAGATAGCCAAACTTAGAAAAGAGATGTCGGTGCAATCCAAACTGGAATATTATTCAGTAATTGGGTCATATCTGGAGCTGTAGATCTCAGATTTAGGTCTACTTTATATGAATGAAAAGGTAAGACATAGGCTTACAACTTTTATATGGAGCCCAAGACTTAAAAAGGTCATTTTCATATCCAAATTATAGCAACAATAAAGAAGTCTAAATCTGTTTTTCAACCTGAGCACTATTTAGTGTTTAGCCCATATCTGAAGTTCTAGAAGTCCAAATAAGTTGAATGTTTTACACAAGAAAGCTGAGATAATTTCCTATAACTTTCATGTTTTCAAGCGGTTCTAATTTTGATATTATCAATGATATTTTGGGCAGACAAGAGAAGATAAGGATTGTCACTAAGTCAAAAGTTGGTCACCCACTCATTAATTAGTTATCAAATTAATAGTTTCTAATTTTGGCCTAGAAAAGAAGGCATTTTCCATGCATTTAGGCATCTTGGTTTCCAGATCAAGATCATACTCTCGTTTTCTCTCTTTGTATTTTTTGTAATGTTTATGCTTTCCTTTCATTAATATTAAATTTATGCATTTCATTTCCCTTCCTTTACTTAGTTAACTCTTATCTTATTTATTTTCTTATTTTGTTTATTTATTTTTCATTCTTTCATTATGTTAGCTAAGTTTATTATGTCAAGGTGAAAAGGTTACATTAATGGTGTAAGAATAAGTATAATATAAACTCAATATGAACTTTAATGTTTGATACTAACATGTTTTGTATTTGTTATCTTGTTTACTCTTTAATACTTTGCTTGTTAAATGACTAATCCTTATTTATATTGTATAACATTTGGTAGAACAAATGCTTGACACTTTCATAGTTCATATTGTATGGTATAACCGACACTTGAGCTATGAAAGAAACTTGATTTGTTGTTAACATAAGTTATAATCATGAATGCTTGATGAGATTTACAAGTATTAGTATTAATCGAATAAGATGACTAATGTAATCATGTTAACAATCTATAATCTGATTGGAACCTCCTTTGTGTGTGGTTTCTAATTGAATAATAAGAGTTTATACTATACTTGTTTGACATACCATTAGTGGAACTTCTAACCTTGACATTTGTTATTATCATTGTTTAATCCTTATATTAATATTTCATCTCGAAGTTCTCATCTTCTTCTTCTTCTTCTTCACCTTTTTTTTCTTTACTACTACTACTACTATCACTAATACTATTATTATTATTATTATTGTTGTTGTTATTATTATTACTATTGTTGTTATTTATAATTGTTGTTTATAATTTGTACAATTAACCTCCTTATGGTTCGACCCCAGTCTTACCAAGTTATTTATTACTTCAACACTCCTGCACTTAGGAAAGGCCATCAATCTTTTCATCCTGTAATCAGACCGGGATCCAAGGTTCACCTCGAGGTTATGACCAAGTTTGTAATGAGCTTTATAGAATAAGATGAACCTGACACTTGAAGACCTCCTAAGGTCATATGAAACCAATTAAGATCATGGATTAAAGTGAAAAAGTACAAGAAATAAAAAAAAAGCCATTAGTAATAGTACTATAGAGGACCTCCCAAATAAAAGAAGAGACATGAGAGAGAGAATTAGAGATTAAAGAAAAATGCCCCTATCTATTCTTCAAAATAAGTATGTTTCTTAAATTTCGAGAATGAATTTTTTTTTAGGAAAGGAAAATGCAAAACCATGAGAAACATACTCATATATATAATTATGGTGAGTATCATAATAATAATAGTGCAATTAAATAAAGAAACACCCTTTGTTCATATGAAAAGAAAAATTAGATTTGGAGACCTAAAAGGGGAGGACCAAACATAAAAGGTATAAATATATGTGGGATAGAAATAAAAAAAGAAAAGAAAAGGAAAGGATGAGAAGAAAATTGCTATTTCTCAATAAAGGAGAGCTAATGACAGAAAAGTAAGAAAAAGGGAGAAGAAAATTCATTCACTGCCTCTTTATTTTCTCTTAAGAACAAACAAGGAGAATCATATACAATCCACCATATAGGAGGAAACTAGAACGATTAGTGAAGATTTAGACATCAAAAGACAAGGAAAGAGAAGAAGAAAGCCAAGATGGAGCCGGCGGCAACAAGGGAAGAGAAGAAGAACTTAAACATTTAAAGGAAAGGGGGTTCCAACGAGAAAAAAATACAATTAGGGGAAACCTAAGACCTTTCTAGAGTAATTTCAAATATTCTAGGTAAGTTGTATGCAAGAAAACAACAGCCCCAAGTTAAGTTCTTTAGAAAATCTCTAGTAATTTAAGGTGAGAATGAATGTGGGGGAGGTAGAAAAAGGTTAAGTGATATTCTTGACCCAACTAAAGTACAAAAAAACTAGGGAAAGGTCTATAGACCTTAGGCCAAATATGAACAAAGAGTGGGGAGAAATATGTTGATACTAAAAAAGCATGCATGTTGAGAGATAGTGTTGAATTACACAAAATTATGATATGCTGATATTTGAAAACATTTGAACAACCTTGTTCCGTGTATTCTTGTGAAATCTAATCCCTAAGTTAACTATATACTTATGTGTGATTGTTAATATAAGAAAAAAGTGAAATTCTATGGGTAATAGTGAAGGAAAAGAAATCCATGAAAAATGATGGTTTGTGTGTTAAACACCCAAATATAGAGAAAATTTAGGCTATTATGTTAATTAAATTACGTCTAGAAATTAACATAGATAGAGGAATAATATAGAGTATCACCCTTTATAGAAGTTATATTATGAGATGTTAGTTTTCCATTGAGTTTAACCTCACTTAATTTGAAGTTTTAAAGCTCTAGATATAGGTAAATATCTTAAGGGAATCAATTTATCATTCCCTGTTGGTATATTCAACCAACTTAACAAAATGATTAAACTTAGCTATGTTAAAAATATAATGTGTCCCCCCCTATAAAATGTGTAGCATCATGTCCTAACATATAAAAAAAGAAAACAACTATATTTGAAATTGAATTAGTGATGTTTGTTATGACTGCTAATGAACTAAATCTTGAAGGATAATAATAAGAGGGTAAATGTAAAAATAATGGTAAAAAAGAAATAAATATTGTCACCATTTTTATTACTATGTTGCGAAATGTGATTAAGAATGAAATAATAATAGGTACTTGTGGATTGAAAAGGAATCATAAGAGGAGTACAACAAGAATAAGAGAATGCAAGTCGAGCTTTTGTAGCATGTATGTATTCTATACTTATATCTTCTTTAGTTAATACGATTCTAGTTATTTGTTTGGGTTATAAATCATGTGCCTCTAAATGAGAACGAAAAGAGAACAGATAAAATGATATGAATGAGAACTAGAAAACCATATTTGATTTATGAGTTCCTTTGGAGAGAATGGATGAAAATAATGAGTTTTTATAGATAATCGTTACTTGGATTTGATTAGCTGGTTCCAAATACGAGAGGTTAATGACATTAGCCAAGTTGGCTAGCATCAGTATAACCAATATAGAGGAGAAACAATGGACTTGATAAACTATTCGAGTTAAAAATAATTAATAATATCATCGGTTGATGTTAATATTGGCAAACTTATGGAACTTGATTAACTTTCTTGAGATGAAAGCTAATGGTGTCCAGAATTATTGGCATTAGCATATCCAAGGATATTCCAAGGTAATATGGAACAATGATTAACTATTTTAGTTTTAAAATAGTTAATGACATGAATGGGTTATGTTAGTGTCAGCATTCCCACAAACTTGATTAGTTGATTCCAGAATGAGCGGCTAAAGATACTAATCTAAGTCATTAGTAACAGCAATCAGCTTTCTAGATTGGAGAAAAGGTGGTACAATAATGTGGCCTTTATGAAATTTAGGATGTTTATGAAATGAAAAATAATGTGTGATTCTTAGAAGAATAAATAGGGACATAATCATACAAGGTAAATTAAAAATTCAAGAGTCATTGTTGTGCATGGAATAGTATATGATTAAATATATATATATATATGCATGTATTATGTAAATTTCCCTTTTCAATTTTATTATGTGCATAATTTAGTATTTAGGTCCCCTAGTTTTCTTTTGAATGAATTAGGAATGTAAAAATTACCCATGTATTTTGTTTTTAAGTGATCATGTAACTCAGAACATAATTGTGTCATCCTTGTAATTTTTGTATTTGGAATACTGGATTGTATTATTTTGTATTTGGAATTTAAATGTTTGTATACTTCTCTTATTTGTTAAATTATGTATGTTAAATGTGAAACACATTGGGTAGATAAAATGTCATATCTATTTTTTTTAATATATTATTGAGTTGGACTTGTTGTGGTTGCGATATGATTAAGATATGAGTATAAGATGTATATAGGATGATAGTGGATAACTTATGACTCCTATTATAGAGGAGATTCTACCGAAATTTCTGTAAACCTTTAATAATGAAAAAACAATTACCAATAAATTCAATAATATAACTTCACAAGCTTGCACTCCTTAGTAGAAATGACAAGACATCCACGTTCCAATTGAATAGCATAGGTAAAGTATTCAGAAGAATTATATTTTGTAATAAAATTAATCAAATATTATTGTGAAAATGTTTAAACATTGAATAGCTACAATGATAGAGACCAAAAGCATCTACCTTAACCATAACAAAGAATCGTAGTACAAGTCCAAGCAATTCACTATCCTAAACTCAAGTACTAATTTGGATCAGCAAGTAGGGAATTCTTTACAATATTAGCATATGCGCCTCATTTTTCAAATCAAATAAGGATTCAAATTGTTGGGTAGAAAAAAAAGACTAAGCCCCTGTTTGGTGTTGAGTTTGAAATAGAGATTGGATAAATTTTGATTTTTTAAAAAAATTATTTTTTTATATTTTTGAATCATTTTAATGTGTTGATATCAAAAATAATTTTTTAAAATTAAAATTTTTATTTTGATATACTTTAAAAAGTAACTACTACTATACTTCCAAACATCCTCTAAATTAAAATATTGGCTACTAGGCAAGGTTATGTTATTTTTAACAATGTAAAATAATATATTCATCTTATATAAAATGCAAAAAATCGATAATTTAGTTAATCAAAAGACATCATGATTATTCATGTCATGAGAAAAGCAACTCGAAATGAAAATAAAAAATAATAATAATAACATGAGCATATATTCATGCTATATAAAACAATAAAAATCTATGATTCCTTTAATTAAAAAACATCATCATTGTCCATGTTGTGAGAAAAATAACTCGAAAAGCAAATAAAAAAAATACTAACACGAGCATCTAATGCTTATATTTAATCCATTGATTTAATTTAATTTCAATGAAAAAAATATAAAAAAATTTAAGTTAAAAAAGACAAAAAAACAAAATCCTCTAGGTAACTTATGCTTTTTCAAAATGAATAGAAAGTCTTATAAGATGCGAAAACAAGAAAAAAAATATATGAGGATGAAACAAAAAAAATGAACTAAAAAAAAGCAAAAAAGAAAGTAAATTCATGTGAACTTTCTAAAACCAAGTTAATTTATTCAATATTCAAGTGCAACCAAAAAGCTCAATACTTAAAAAAATTAATGTTAAAGCATGAGATAAATTAATTTAATTAAAACAAAAATTATGTTAAAAAGCAAGATCTAACAAAGAAAAAATAAATGAGGCAATACCAGGTCAATTTAATATTGAATGTTGAAATAAATTAATTTACTATAATTTAAAAAAACCCCTTTTAAAAACGTTTGACCTAGTAAAGTAAAAATATAAATGCACCTCATATTACTCCTAAAACATCTAAGAAAATCCTATTAAAAGCAAAATAGAAAAAAAGAAGATACTAAAGGATGGAAAAAAATGATTTTTTCTGAAAATAATTAAGAAAACTTAAGTGAACCTCTTAATCATTGTTTAATATCTTAAACTCTTTAACCTGCAACCCTTTAAGCACAAGACTTGAGTTCAATCAAGAAACTTAAATCCCAATAAATTTAATATTCAAATATAAAATTACAAAATACAAAAAAAAACATGTTAAAGATGAAAAATAACAATAAAAAATTAAGGAAAAAAACTTGAGGATAAAATTAAAAATAATAAAATTTAATAAGCCATTTTAAATAAAATAAATAGAAATTAAAATTTTGGGGACCCCAAATTTGATAGATGAAAAAAATTCATGGGGGATGAAATTGAAAACAAATTCTAATTTTATAAATTATTTCAAATAAAACAAATATTAATCAAAAGATCAAGGACTAAATTTGAAAAAAAAAGAGTGAAAGATTGCATTGATTTTTTAGGGTCATTGTGCTTTTCTAGGATAAGAGAGAAAATGAGAAAAAAGAAATTAGGCATTGACAATGGACTAGATGCAAAGAAGCAACATACACTATCTAGAAAGGTAGGTATTGGCAAAAAGGTTCTATTGCTGGCTTTGAAGCCACCATTGGGCCATGTAAATGCTCCACATACACTACCATAAATTTGTTTGGGCTCCCACACACCTCTTTATTAATTATTTAAACTATATTATGTATTTGGTAAAAACACGATAGCCACTCTCTTAAATTGATTATAACTGAAAAACCAGAAGAAAAATATACAAATGTCATCGCACACCCATTTTTTTTTTTAGCTTTTAGGGTATGTTTGATAATTCATTTTTACAAAGAAATTTAAAATGCCAAAAATACCACCAAGCGAGAGACATGTCATTTTTCTTATAGGGTTTACAAAGGCATTATACTATAAAAACGTATGCAGACCAGTTTGCCCCTAATTAACTTAGCAATGCCTAATGAATCTCATGGAAAATACAAAAATACTCCTAACTACAACCCTTATCAATTTTGCTAAGAAAGAGATAGATGTTAAAAAATTATTTCAGCCCATGATATTTTAAGTCTATGTCTACAATGTAAATCCTGAGAATAAACTTTTACATAATAATAATAATAATAATAATAAAAGGTGGGAGTTATATATGTGAAGAAAATCAAATAAATTTATTTGCTAAGAGGGGATTTTAAAAGATGAAAAGAAGTACAACTCAAATTATAATAAAGAGGGAAGAATGGGCCAAATTGTAATGAAGAAATAATGGGACTATAAATACACTATTTTCTCCTTTATGTGGCCGGCTGCACCAAGACAAAAAAAAAAGGATTAGATTTCAGATTTTTATCCATTAAAATTGAGAGAAAAACACCAAAATTAACAAGAAAACAAGTGAAAAAATTATAAAGGAAAGAGAAAGAGAAGGCTAACTGCATACAAGGAGGGAGGAGCCAAAAACCTTCAACTAAATTTGACTTGAAATCCAAATTTCCTTCAAGTAAGGGCCCTAAATCTAATTATGAAAACCAATTTCAAAATTAGGATTCTTGAGTGAAATTTAAGGCAATTGTAGAATTTGTTGGAATTAGGTTAATTGAAGTATTATAATTTTCCTTGAACATGAAATTATGCAAAAATACCATAGAGAAATCAATGACTAAGGGACATGAGTGGGCGACCATGTAAAGGTTGAATGGGAGGAAAAGCAATTCTAAACTTTTTCTTGATAAATCTTTATGAGATACTGTTATGATGTTAATAGTGAGTAAAAGAGACCAACAATTACATGGAAAGGAAAAAGGGAACCTTGGTCTCCTTAGGCCAGGTTTTGGCCAAGACCAAATTGAGAAGAGGGAGGAAGAGTTTTGGGATGTCACATGTTAATGATGCATAAATTAGGTGTGGTAAGAAGTTTATTAATGAGGGAAAGCATGATAGCTTGATAATAGGGAACTTCATAAGTTGAATACGTGTTATGTATGGAGAAAATGAGGGTATTAACCTTATGTATAGCCTAGGATATATCTCAGGAGGAGTTGCAAAATGTAGAAATAATTGTCTTCAGAGAAGAAAAGAAAATGGGGATAATTTAAAGTTCATCTAAAAACCATTGATAAAACTGATTCTTTACTTTGGTTCTAAAGAGGATTTATGCCAAACAATGATAAAATCTAAAAGGTTTCTCATAGATGTTATAGCCAGAGATGTTAGCTTTCCAACAAGTTTTAAGAGGATTTGTCTCAAATAATGATAAAATCCAGGGAAGGTTTCACATAGGTATTATAGCCAAACATGTTAGGTTTCTAACGAGTCTTACCTCGCTTAAATTAGATCTTAGAACTCCAAGTATAGATAAATATCTAAGGAGAGGTCAAGCTACCACCTCTACGAACAGATTCAGCAAATTGGTAAAAAAGAAAAATTTAGTCATGTTAGGGTAAGAATCAAGTTTCATTCCCTTCAAAAAACATTTAGCATCATGTTTTGATGTTTCAAAGGAATAAACCATGCCATATTGGAAATTAAATTTGTGATATTAGTTATGATTTGATATTGAACCATAATCTTAGAAGATGTAATGGAAACACAAATGTAAAGAAACAATTGTAGAAGGGGGGAATAAACATTATTGCTATTATTACCGTTATTTTATAAAATATGACTTGAATAAGGAATAATAAGTATGTTTGTGGATTCAAGATAAACCACAGGACGGGCATAATAGCAGTAAGAGTGTAGAGCACGAGTCAAACTTGTATAGCAGGTAGGTATTCTATACTTATACCTTCTTTAAATAATGATAATTTTAGTAATATGTTCAGTTCTTGGATTTCATACCTTAGTATGAAGCCAAAATGAGAAAAGATAAAATGAAATGAATGAGGAATGAAATTAGATTTGATTTATATATTCAATCAAAAATGATGAACTATAGTAATGAATTTCATGAATACTCATTTCTTAGATTTGATTAGTCAACCCTAAATATAGGAGCCTAATAATGTTAGTAAGATTTCCTAACATCAATATGACCATTTTAGAGAATGTGGAATACTAAACTTGATTAATGATTTGAGCTAAGAATAATTAATGATATTGATGGATGACATTGATATTAGCAAATCCACTTGATTAACTATTCCTAAAGTGAAAGCTAATGATGTCATGAATCATTGATCAACATTCCTCACAATGTTATAAGGTATTATGAAAAATTGATTAACTATTTTAGGTTGAAAATAGTTAATGACATCATTCGGTTGCATTAATGTTGGCATTACCATAAAATTGATTAGTCAGTCCCAGTAAGGGCAATCAATGACACCAATGAGATTCATTAGTGTCATCATTACCCTTCCTAGGTTTTGGAAAGTGGAATAATTGTTATTCTTAATGGAGAATAATTGATAGTATTAATGAAATGAAAATGGTTAGTGATTCCCAAAAGAATGAATTTAGAAACATTGTAAGGAGATTAAAAGGGGAATTACAAGAAACTATATATATATATATATATATATCATTTGATTTCACTTCTCTACGATATTATTGCTTTTAATATAATTATTTTCAACTATGATGTTATTGCAGGTCCATTGACACGATCAAAAGATTGATGTCTTCTTCCAAGTGTAGGAATACAGGAGTGTCGAAGTAATAAATAATCTAGCAGGACCGGAATTGAACCATAGGGAGATTAACTACATAAATTATAAATAAGAAAAAGAAGAAGAAGAAGAAAAAGTTAAAGAGAACTTTGAGATGTAAAATTAATATAAGGATTAAACAATGATAAAAACAAATGTCAAGATTAGAGGATCCACTAATGGTATTTCAAATAGGTATAGTATAAATTCTTTTATTACTCAACTAGAAACCACATATAAAGGAGATTTTAATCGTATGATTTGTCATTAATAGCTCACTGTAAATTGTTAACATGATCATATTAATTATTCTATTTAAGTAACATCAAACTTTTAAATATTATCAGGAATTTATTATGCTAACTTATGTTAATAACAAATCAAGTTCCTTTCATAGCACATGTATAGGTTATACCATACGGTTGGGCTATGAAAGTGTTAAACATTTGTTGTACTTTGTATTATACAATACAAATATAGATTAACCATTTAACAAGTAAGGTAATAAAAATTAATAAGATAAAAATGATATAACATGTTAACAGCAAGTTGTTTAGGATATAAGCATTAAGTTTATATTAAGTTTATATTATAGTTATTCTTATACCATTAGTGTAACATTTTCACCTTGATATAATAAATTTAGCTAAATATAATAAAAAAGATAAACATAAATAAATAAGATAAGAAGATAAATAAGATATAAGTTAATTAAGGAAAGAAAATGAAAAGCACAAATAAGAAATTAATGAAAGCAAAACTTAAACATTACAAAAATATAAAAAAAAATAAAGAGCACAATTTTGATCTAAAAACCAAGATGTCTAAATACATGGCAAATGCCTTCTTTTATAGGCCAAATTTTGAAACGATGGATTTGATGACTAATTATCGAGTGGATGACCATATCTTGAGTTGGTGATAATCCTTGTCTTTTTGTTTGCTAAAAACGTCATTGCTAACATCAGAATTTGAGCAAATTATTGTTATGAAAGTTCTAAAAAACTATCTCAGCTTTTTAGTAAAAAAAGAATTTGATGCATTTGGACTTCTATAATTTGAGATATAAGCTAAATACTGAATAATGCCTAGGCTACTAAACATATTCAAACTTCTTTGTTGTCACTAGAATTTGAACTTGAAAATGACCTTTTTGAATCATGGACTCCTAATAAAAGTTTTAAGCTTATGTCTTAGTTTTCTGACACGATCAAAGAGTTGATGTCTTATCCTAGGTGTAGGAATATCAAAATAATAAATAATCCGGCAAGATCGAATCACAAGGAGGTTAACAATATAAATTAATAGTAACAACAATAACAATAATGATGATGATGATAGTGAAAGTGAGTTAAAAATAACTTTGAGATATAAGATTAATGTGAAAATTATACAATGATAAAAACAAATATTAATGTTAGAGGATCCATTAATGGTATTAGAGATAAGTAAAGTATGAATTCTTTATAAATTATCAATATGATCATATTCATCATCTTATTTATCTAACACCATATTTATAACTATTATTAGGTATTCATAAAATTAACTTATATTGACAATAAATTATGTTCCTCTCTTAATAATGATGTTATCCAAAGGCTATGAAGGAATAAGTATTTGACGTATCAAGTGTTATACAACACAAATCTAGATTAACAATTAGACAAATAAGGTATTAAGAATTAATAAGATAAAAATGATAAGACATGTTTATAGTAAGTTGTTTAGGATATAAGCATTGAATTCCATATTGAATTTATATTATACTTATCCTAACACTAATAGTGAAACATTTTCATCTTGACTTAATTAACTTAGCTATATATTATGAAGAAGAAGAAGAACATCAATAAATAATATAAGAAAATAAGCATGATATAAGTTAACTAAGTATAGTAAAGGAAATGAAAAGTATGAATAAGATATTAATGAAAGGAAAACTTAAGCATTACAATAATATAAAGAGAGAGAGCAAAAAGATGATCTTGATCTGAAAAACAAAATGTCTAAATGAATGGAAAATGTCTCCTTTTATAGGCTAAAATTCAAAACTCTTCATTTAGTAATTGATTATTGATGTAGTGGCCAACTATTGATTTAATAAACTTGATGGACAACAACACTTTAAAATTTTGGTTGGATGAAATGATATAATACAATCTGAATTTGGCAAAGTGTTCTTCATACATGTTGTTAGAAATGGTCTTTTCCTTCTACCAATAAAATTTCAAAGCATGTGGATCACTACAACTTGAGATGTCTAAAATACTGAGTAGTGCTACTAGTGGATGTGGTGGATAGCCCTCAAGCTCTTGTCTGGATGAAATGTCATTATTAACATTAGAATTTGAGTAGTTCTCCATATGAAAGTTATTACAAATTATCTTTTCCTTCCACCAATTAAATTTCACATCATTTGGACTTCTAGAACTCCAGTTATGGGTAGAATTTTGAAAAGTGGTTGGGTTAGATTTCAAGACAGATTCTGACTTCTCTTTTATGGCCAAACTTTGAATTTGAAAATGGTAGATTTGGGTCTTTCCCTATTCATGAAAGTTATAGGCATATTTCTTGTCTTTCCAGCCACATAAACCAAACTAAAATCCAAGATGTATAGCTCTAGATATGACCTAATGGCTGAATAGTGTTTGAATTTGAATTGAATCAGCATCTCCTTTATAAGCTTAGCATTTTCTTTGTCTTTTCACTTTCAATAGTTAATCTCATTAATCAATTCTTTTAATTGTGAGATATGTCTGCTTTTAAAATGAGTATTTACTAGAAATTAAAGGTATCTTATATTATCAGACTTGTTATTATAAAACATGCTTTAGTTAAGGAGTTAATGATACTTCAAGTGCAAAATGATGACATAAAACCTTGATAAATATGCACTTTTAAATACTAATCACTTTCCATCCATATAGAACAGACCTAAATTCAAGTTTTATAGCTCCAATTATAAATCAATCATCAAACAGTGTTTTAATTTGGATTAAATCAGCATCTATTTTATAAGTTTGACCCTCTCTTTGTTTTCTAAATTTCAGAAGTTAAACTCATCAAGTAATCATTTCATTTATATAATAGGCATGCATTTAATATGAATATTTACCATAAATTAAATGTATCTTATAGTATTAGACATGATGTTATAAATTATGCTCTAGTTAAATAGTTATTGATACTTTAAATGCAAAATGATAATATAAAATCTTGATAAAAATATAATTTTAAGTAATAATCATTCATCATATTCACTGCAAGAGTAATATTTTAAATCCTTTAGTTTTGGTCTCATAGCATCCTTTAAATAAAATGTTTGAACAAAACTATATTATTATGTACTTGTAATCTTAATGTATGTTTGTTTAGTTTACCTAAGATTTAATTTATATCTGACTTTAAAATTTAAATATTTGAAATATTGTGTTTGTACTCTTGAATAATATGATGTTTGAGACTTATAATGATTAGGATGTGATTAAGGAATGAATAATAAATGTGTATAAGTTATTTATTAACAACTTGGGACCGTCTACTATATAAGAGACTTTGTTGAAATTTTTGCATAAATTTCAGTAAACCTTGTATGAATTGATCAAAAACAATTATGATATATTTTTTTTTATGATTTATAAGTTGATCCTGAAATTAGAGATGTTACATTTAATGAAACACTAATCTCTTTTTGTCTTTTAATGTCCAAACAAAGTACATACAATCTATTGGTACTATATAATGGAAATCAATCAAAAGCAAGAAATTTAGGCTTTTATGTTATTAAAATATGCATTAATATTTAATAGTTTAGGTTAATTTTCTTATGCATAGCTTTAATAATGGAATGAGCATGTGAGATGAAGGTTCTATGCAATAAGACATGAAATTAAATACATAATTAAAAAAACCATAGAAATTATTGTCAACTATTAAATAATATCTAAATAAGAAAAAGATATTAAGTGGTATATTAATGTGGCTACTAAGTACTTTGTGTGTTCAATGGGCTATAAGAGAAAAGAAGCTTGAATTATGAAAGTGTGTTAGCTAGAAAATAGAAAGAAATCATAAGAATTAAGAAAGAAAAAATTAAAACAACTTGATTTTTTATGTCACATTCACATTTTACTATAGATTCATATAATGAATAATCATTTTATCCTTTTAAAAAAACAAATAACTTGATTTAAGGGCTAATATATTCCATGAGACAAATTAGTCAAATTGACCGAGTGCATTTTAATCATCTTATATTTTCATTTAACTTGCCTTTAAAAGAAAAAATTACTAAATAGTCTTCAAAGGAAAAATTCATTTAAATTTAAAAAAAATGACTAAATTATCTTTAAAATAAAAATTTCTTAGTCTTGGGTCTAAGAGATTTTTGTTATTTCATCCTAATTTTTCTAGCAATTAAAAAATAGACTTCGGGGTCATTTGGTGTTTTAAAAAATATAAAATATTATTAAAAAAATATGACGGTAAACACACTCATACTTTTAAGGCAGTGTGCGTGATACCACTTAAAAACAAAGAAAAAAAACTAACAATTACCATGTCATCTAAAACATTGAGTGGCAAATTATCCTATGGCGTGGCATGATAGTTTATCAATAGTTGAATTTTGTTCACTCATATTTTCTCTCTTAGCCTATCTAAAATTAAAAATTATCCTTCCATTTTGTTTTTTGTTTCAATTTTAATCTTTATTCTTTTGATTACTTTTTATTTTTTAATTTTTTTTCAAGGTATCCCTTGTCATTTCATTCTATTTTACTTTTATATTAAATTTGATTCTCATTCTTTTAATTATATATTTTTAAATTATTTTTTTAATTACTTTGTTTTTAATTTCATCCCTCATCATTTTATTTATTTTTATTTTTATTTAGATTTAGTCCTTATTCTTTTAATTGCTCTTTCTTTTTCTTTGGTTTCTTTTTATAAACTAGTTTTTCTCTTCTTGTTTTTTGTTTTTTATTATTATTCAACATTATATTAATTGAAAATTGTGCTTTGAAATTTGTTTTCAATATGACAATCTTAGTCTCATAACCTAGGTTATAGTTATGAAATGTTAGCCTAGATTGACATTTTTTCTTCTTTTTTAAAATATTTTTCACACTAATTTCCTTTTCAAATTTGTCTTTCTATATTGGTTTATTAAAAATTATTTATTTATTTATTTATTTTGATGTAATCATATTTTTCGATAGTTTCACTAATATTTACCTAATATTTTGTCCATGTTTTATATGTAAAATGTCTTGATATTTTTTGTTTTATGTTTTGAAGGCACTTTTGGATGAAAAATACAAAAATGAGTAAATTGGAGATAATTAACAGATTTGATGTGCAGTCGATGTTTTATACAGAGCGTGAATTCTACAGATCGAAATGAAGTGATTCTAGTGGCACTAAAAAGCTAACATTCGTACCTTTCTGGAAATATAATGCAAGAAAAATAAAAAGAGAAAGATCATGGAAATCACATCCTTCAAAGTCAAATCTCGCATTCTACCACTGTTGACCTTTATCTATTCAAAATTCAATATCTGGAGTTATAGAAGTCCAATTTATGCAAACTTAATTTTTTGGATTCTTGACTCAAAGGTCGGTAAATGCTCCAAATTTCAGCCAAAAACAATGTTAGATGAAGGAGATATGATTTTTCAAAGATGACTACTAAATTCTACCAGCAATCAGGTTTCGTGAAGAAATGAGTTCAAATTACATTTAGAAGCTTCTAAACCACCATTAAAAATTTTATATCAGTAATTTAGCTCCTCTAAGTCAGAGTTTGAAGATTTCATGCAAAGATATTTCTTTTTTTTAGGGAAAATAGTTATTGAAGTACTTAAATGTCAATTGTCAACTTAAGAAAGGACTACTTTGTAAATTAGAAACTAGGATTTCTTAGCATATAAAAAAAAAAGAGAGAGGAGAGAAGGAAGACAGCAACCAGAAGTTAAGAAACACAAATTCTCTCCTTTACAAACCCAAAAAAAATCATGCTCTCTTCGTTCTTTAAGAGTAGTTGTTCAATAGTTATGCAAGGCTAAGCTCTTTTCTTGGTTGCAAGGACACAATAAACCTTTGGATTTCAAGAACCGTGAGATTTATTCTTCCTTTTATTTTCAGTTTATAGTATGATTGTTTTCCTATGCATATTTTCTATGATTGTTGTTGATAATTGCTAGAGAGGAACTCTAAGTTATTATTATGAACAATTTATTGCTAAGTTTGATATCAAAACCAGAGTTATGATGTATGAACTTGTGAAGCAACTAAGCTTGATAATTGTGGCAGAACTACATTATTAAACTTAGGGAGAACACTCAAATATCTAGTTCTTAGGGCTGCCATTGAACTAAATTATTAATGCAGACATTATGATTGTTTATTGTTAGGGTTAGTTATACGATGGATCCGTTAATTAACTAACATCAAGAAAAAATAAAAATTCAGAATATAAATTGTAGTTTTGTTTCAAGGATCGGTTCTAATTTTTATTGGTGGATATGTGCTTGCAACCAAGGTTTGTTTTCTTGATAAATTTCAATTTCAATTGATTTTGTTCGCTAGTTTAATTTCTTTCATAGTTTAGATCATCACAAATCAAAACCCCCCTAATTGCATAACGTCTAGCATAAAAATCTGAACTAAATTTTCCTTGTGGGATCGACCCCTTGCTTGCTCTATACTATTTTGTGTGTTGTGTTTTAAGTTAGGGTAATTAATTTGTGCGACCACGACTTCGCAACAAATTTTGGCGCCGTTATCGGGGAAGTAATTTTAGTTGATTCTTGTGCTTGTACTATTATTTTTAGTTGCTATGATTTTTATTTATATTTCTAAAAAAAAGAGAAACAAAATTTTTACTTGCGGTAGTACTGTTTATTTGCGGTGGTGGTACTGTTCAAAACAGAATTGTTTGTGGAATTAGGTTTTGGCTTTTCCTTTCTTAAAGGAAAATGACGTTTTGAACAAGACTGGTAATACATTACTAGCCCTACCCTATTGAGGCTAAATTTCACTATTTTCTAAGTTTTAAAGGCAGTTTTAGTTTTCTAACGTAGGATTTTCGTACAATTTACATTGTTTTTGATCTTTTATGTGGTTGGTTTCTTTTGTGTTTTCTTGATGATTTATTCTAGTAACACGTTCTACTAATCAAAGTCAAGTGCATTTGGATCTTGAAATAGACAAAACTTTACGCAGGTTATGAAAGGAAGCTCGTCTCAACACCATGGCTATTGCACGACAACAAACACTCAAGGAGCTTACTGCTCCTAACGTGGAAAATCAGCCACTATGCATAAACATCGACAATAATGTAAACTTTGAGCTTAAATCTGGTTTTATACATTTGTTACCAACATTTAATGGTCTTACAGGAGAAGATCCTCATACTCATCTCAAGGAGTTCCATATGGTTTGTGTTGGCATGAAACCGAATGGAGTTAATGAAGAACAAGTTAAGTTGAAAGCTTTCCCTTTCTCTTTAAAAGGGGCAGTAAAGGCATGGCTTTTCTCTATTGTCCCAGGATCTATTGGAACTTGGAATGCCATGAAGAAGATTTTCCTTGAGAAGTATTTCCCAGCATCTCGAGTTGCCAATATAAGGAAAGAAATATGTGGAATTCGACAATCTCATGAAGAGACACTCTCCGAGTATTGGGAAAGATTTGAACAACTATGCATTCAATGTCCTCATCATCAAATACCCGATCAACTACTCATTCAATATTTATATGAAAGATTGATGCCTATTGACCGTAGTATCATTGATGTTGCAAGTGGAGGCGCATTGGTAGATAAGACACCTGAGGCTGCACGCCAATTGATCTTAAACATGACAGCTAACTCAAAATAGTTTAGCACTCATGGAGACTTCTCTAACAAACGAGTAAATAAGGTAAGTATTTCTAACCTTAAAAATAAAGTTAATGATCTTACTTCTCTTGTACGTTCTTTGGCTTGTGGAAATGTGCAACAAGTGAAAGTTTGTAGTATATGCTCCTTACAAGGACATGCTTCGAATATGTGCCCAACAATGCAAGAAGATTACATTAAACAAGCTCATGCAATTGATGGAGCATTCAATGGACAGTCCCAACATAAATACGATCCCTTTTTCAACACTTACAATCCCGGATGGGGAGATCATCCCAACTTATGCTATGACAACCCATCCTAATAAGGCAATCAAGGCTGACAGTTTCATCCCCGTGGATTTGAGCCCTAACAGAATTATCAAGCAAGATAACCCCCTCTATTCACAATCTCCAATGTTACAGGGTCGTCATTCAATGATTATTTTCGTGAGATGATGAAAACTTTGGCTTCTAATATTGTTACCTTGCAACAAAATATCATGTCTTTTCAACAAGAAACAAGGTTAAGTATTCACAACTTGGAGAAGCAAATGGGGCAAGTAGCTTCAAGTGTAGGGAAATTGGAGGCACAAATGAATGGAAAATTGCTCTCCCAAGCATTGAATCCAAAAGAGAATGTTAGTGCGATCATGCTGAGAAGTGGAAAAGAACTTCAAGAGAAAAGGTCAAAACAAATTGAGATGGAGGAAGAAGAAGAGATAGAAACTGAATTGAGTACAAAGAAGGAACATCATCCTCCTCCACAAACTAAAACATCAACCAACACTCCAAAGGTAACTCCTCACTCAATGAATTCTAGTTTTAAAGAGATTTTAGAGGTTTTCAAGACAGTAGAACTCAACATTCCTTTGCTTGATGTTATCAAGCAAATTTTCAAGTATGCTAAATTTTTAAAGGAGTTGTGTACTACCAAGAGAGCTTTCAAATTGAAAGGTCATGAAATGGTAAGTATGGGTGAAGTTGTGTCTAATGTTGTTAAAAAAAAATGCCTTTGAAGCAAAAGGACCCAGATGCGTTTACTATCCCATGTGTTATTGGTAATGCTAGTTTCAAGAGGGCCTTGTGTGATTTGGGTGCATCTATTAGTGTTATGCCCAAACATGTTTATGATTCTCTTAGTCTTGAGCCTTTGCATAAAACTAGCATTGTAATACAACTTGCGGATTGTAGTTTGATTTACCCACTTGGTGTGATAGAGGATGTCCTAGTTAAAATTGATACTTTGGTTATTCCATGTGACTTTTATATTCTTGATATGGAACATGATTCTTGTGATTTATCAACCAGCACTCCTATATTGTTTGGAAGATCATTCTTGAAAGTTGTCAGTACAAAGATTGATTGTGGTAAGGATACCTTGTCTATGGAGGTAGGAGATGAAAAAAATAAATTTAATTTTCATGATGCAATGAAATATCTTTATAGCAATGTTTATTCTATCACATGCTACGACCAAATTGATAAGTGTGTGCAGCATGTTCGTGATTTTGATTGTGAAGATGGATTAAGCATAGCTTTGAGCTATGACTATGATTTCACCAAGATAAAAGAGATGGAGATGCACATATGTGTTCCCTAAAACATACATAAATCAGTATTGACCTTACAAGCTTTACAAACCGTTCCCTATGGTAATGTCTTTATTGATTTATTACTATCACATAAAAAGCTTTTGCCATCTATTTTACAGGCCCCCGAGTTAGAATTAAAACCTTTGCCCGATAATTTGAAGTATGTATTCATTGGCAATAACAATACACTTCCCGTTATCATAGCAAAATGTTTGAGAAGTATACAAGAGGAAAAACTTGTGAAGTTGTTCTGTGATCACAAGACGACCACTGGATGGACTTTAGCTGACATTAAGGGCATTAGTCCCTCAATGTGTATGCATCACATACTATTGGAGGACAACGTTAAACCAACAAGAAAAATGCAAAGGAGGTTGAACCCACCTATGATGGAGATAGTGAAAGTTGAAATTTTAAAACTGTTAGATGCAGGAGTCATTTACCCCATCACTGACAGTAAATAGGTGGCGCCAATCCATGTGGTGCCTGAAAAGACCGGAATCATGTTAGTGAAAAACAAAAATGATAAGCTCATTCCTACTCGCATCTTGAATGGATGGAAAATGTGTGTTGATTATAGAAAGCTCAATCTTTCTACACGCAAAGATCATTTCCCATTATCATTCATAGATCAAATGCTTCAACGCATAGCAAGTAAGTCTTTTTATTGCTTTCTTAATGAATATAGTGGATACAATCTGATTGTTATTAATCCCGAGAATCAAGAAAAAATTACATTTACATGTCCATTTGGTACATATGCATATAGGAGAATGCCTTTTGGTCTTTGTAATGCTCCTACAACTTTTCAAATATGCATGATGATTATTTTTTCTGACTATGTTGAAAGAATAATCGAGATTTTTATGGATGATTTCACGGTTTATGGTGATTCTTTTGATAAATATCTAGAAAATTTATCTTTGATCCTAAAAAGGTGCATTGAAACAAACCCTGTCTTGAACTATGAAAAGTGTTATTTTATGGTAGAATAAGGAATAGTTCCTGGGCATGTTGTGTCTTCACATGGATTACAAGTTGATAAAGCTAAGATAGATGTTATTTCATCATTACCTTACCCCTCGTGCGTGAGGGAAGTTCATTCTTTTCTAGGCCATGCAGGTTTCTATCGACACTTTATCAAAGATTTCTTAAAGATTACAGCACCCTTGTGCAGACTATTAGCCTAAGAAGTGGATTTTGTGTTTGATCAAGCTTGTAAAAATGCCCATGATGAGCTTAAGAGACGTGTCACATCTACCCCTATCATCCAACCACCAAATTGGGATGAACCTTTTAAGATAATATGTGATGTAAGTGACTATGCAGTAGGCGTTGTGCTTGGGCAAAGAATTAGGAAGAATTTGCATGTTATCGCCTATGTTTCTCGCATGTTGGATAGAGCACAATGCAATTACCATACAACTGAAAAGGAACTTTTTGCAGTGGTGTTTGCTCTTGAAAAATTCAAGTCATATCTACTTGGTATAAAAGTCATTGTTTTTACTGACCATGTAGCTCTTAGATATCTTTTAAAGAAGAAGAAGTCCAAACCAAGATTGATTAGGTGAATCTTGCTTTTACAAGAATTCGATCTTAAGATCAAAGATAAAAAAAAGGTGCCAAAAACCATGTGGCTAATCACTTAAGTCAACTAAGGACCGAGGATATTCCAATCGAAATAATAAGAGAAACATTTCCTAATAAACAATTGTATGTGCTACATTCCTCTATAAGACCATGATATGCTGATTTGGTGAACTATTTAGTCACCAAAGAATTCCCTCCAGGTTTGTCCACATCCTAAAAGGACAAGTTACGAGCTAGTACTAAATATTATTTTTAGGACACTCCTTACTTGTGGAAATTTTGTGTGGATCAAGTAGTAAGGAGATGTGTACCACAGGATGAATTTCATTTCATTCTCACTTTTTGTCATTCTCATTCTTGTGGTGGACATTTTGGAGCAAAAAGAACGGCCCATAAAGTACTTAAAAGTGGTTTCTATTAGCCTTCTATTTTTAAAGATGCATATCACTTCTGCAAATCATGTGAAAAATGCCAAAGAATAGGTAATATCACTCATAAAAATCAAATGCATTTAATAAATATTCTTGTAAGTGAAATTTTTTATGTTTAGGGTATTGACTTTATAGGTCCATTTCCTACTTCTTTTGGAAATCTTTATATTCTTCTTGCTGTTGATTATGTGTCTAAATGGATTGAGGTGAAAGCCACACGAACTAACGATGCTAAGGTTGTTTTAGATTTTGTTAGGACTTACATATTTGATAGGTTTGGCATCCCTAAAGCTATCATTAGTGATCATGACACTCATTTTTGCAATCGTTCTATGGAAGCATTGCTACGCAAATATCATATGACTCATCGAACTTCCACAGCATATCATCCGCAAACGAATGGCCAAGCTGAAATTTCCGATCAAGAAATCAAGTCCATTTTGGAGAAAGCAGTGCACCCTAACCGCCGAGATTGGAGTCTACACCTTGGAGATGCACTTTGGGCTTATAGGACTGCTTATAAATCACCTATAAGAATGTCACCTTATAGAATGATTTATGAGAAAGCATGTCATCTACCGGTGGAGCTTGAACATAAAGCTTTTTAAGCCATTAAATAATGCAACATAGATTATGATGCTATTGGGATTGCAAGAAAATTCCAATTGCAAGAGTTGGAAGAAATTCGAAATAATGCTTATGAGAATGCAAGGATTTACAAAGAAAAGACTAAGAATCTTCATGACCGAATGCTTACAAGAAAGGAATTTCATGTTGGAGATAAAGTCCTTCTTTATCATTCACGTTTGAAACTTTTTCTTGAAAAATTACACTCTTGTTGGATTGGACCCTTTGTTGTTTCTAATATTTTTTGTTATGATGCAGTTGAAATTACAAGTTTAGAAACCAGCAAAGTACTCAAGGTCAATGGACATCGTTTGAAACCTTTCTATGAAGGTTGGACGGCAAAACTCATCGCTTCTGTAGAGTTAGCTAAACCAATCTATGAAGAATGAGCATGCCACATGTCAAGCTAATGACATAAAACAAAAGCGCTTACTGGGAGGCAACCCAGCACACAAAAAAAATCAGATTTGCTTTCTTTTTCTTTATCTTTTATTTTTTTGTATTTTAATTTATTTAATGTCATTCTCTTATGTTCCTTTGCTTTTATTTCAACATTGAGGACAATGTTGTGTTTTAAGTGTGGGGGTATTAGGAGAATTTTTGTTTTCTTTGTTGTTCTTAGAAAAAAATTATGTTTGATCTTTTTAACTCCCATTGATTTTTGAGAATATGAGTATTATGTATGAGAATTAATTAAAATAGATGAAGATATAAATCAAATGAAAGAGTATGCATGCAAATTTTAAGGTTTGATTGGTTTAGGGATTGACTTTGAGAATATACCATGTTGACTTTATAGTGTTATACCACTACAAGTTTTTGAGCCTTCAACATTGTATTCTTTGAGTGTGCATTCTTTCAATGATATATATCTCTAGAACTTGCTTCATATCTTATTGAGATTATATTTCATTATAAATATATATGAAGATGATAAAGGCATTAGGAATTTTAAATCACTTGAACCAAAAAGCCAACCTAAAGCATATTATCCTTAGTGAGCCCCTTTTGAGCTTGTTTATCTTTTATTTGCTTTATCCATATATAAGCCTTAACTTTATATATATTTTCCTTTTTCCCTGGCCAAGGATTAGCAGATCATATACTTGTGATACTTCATGGAATTATGGTTGGAAATTATGTGAAAAGACAGAAGAAATGATGTTTGATGAAAAGATGGGCAAAAATTACCAAAAAAAAAGAAAAAAAATGTTCCTTTATGTTCTTAAGATTTTATGTTAAAAGAGCTTAAAATCAAAAGGAGTTAAACATTGGTGATTAAAAATGAAAAATTTATGAGTTTTGATGGAATATCTTGTTTGAAATATCATTTTTCAAAATGCTTTACTTTTTTTGATTTGAACCTTTTCTTTTACTCTCTTTTACCTCACCTTAACCTTAGCCCCATTACAACCGAAAAATAAGACCTTTTGATTCATGCATTGTTTGTAAGATGTTAGTAATGAAGATGAGATTGAAAAGCAAGCTTATGGTAGAACATACTCTTTGATTGAATTTGAGAGATTTAAACACATAAATCCTAAACACATGAGTGTTGGAGTGTATATCAATGAGAGGACCTATCACTTTGGCATGACATAGATTTCATTTAAATCTCAATGATTGATTGAATTTTAAAGTTTGCATGTAAACAAATTTATAAAGAATTATTTATTTTATCTTTTTTTATTATATTCTTATTTATAATGTTTGTACTCTTCGATATTGATGGGAGATTAAGAGATTGATCATGGTTATTTTTAATTTAATTTTATTTATCCTTTCTCGAGGATGAGCAAAAGCTAAGTGTGGGGGTATTTGATGTAATCATATTATTCAATAGTTTCACCCATATTTACCTAATGTTATGTCCATGTTTTATATGTAAAATGTCTTGATATTTTTTGTTTTATGTTTTGAAGGCACTTTTGGATGAAAAATGCAAAAATAAGTAAATTGGAGATAATTGGCAGATTTGATGTTCAGTCGATGTTTTGTGCAGAACGTAAGTTCTAGATATCAAAATGAAGTAATTCTAGTGGCACTAAAAAGATAACATCCATACCTTTCTATAAATGTAATGCAAGAAAAATAAAAAGAGGAAGATCATGGAAATCACATACTTCAAAGTCAAATCTCGCATTCTGCCACTGTTGACCTTTATCTATTCAAAATTCAATATCTAGAGCTATAGAAGTCCAATTTATGCAAAGTAAATTTTTTTGGATTTTTGACTCAAAGATAGGTAAATGCTCCAAATTCCAACCAAAAGCGATGTAAAATGAGGGAAATTTAATTTTTTAAAGATGACAACTAAATTCTACCAGCAATCAGGTTTCATGAAGAAATGAGTCCAAATTATGTTTCAAAACTTCTAAACCATCATCAAAATTTTTATATTAGCAATTTAGCTCCTCTAAGTCAAAGTTTGAAGATTTCATGCAAGGATATTTCTTTTTTTATGGAAAATAGTTATTAAAGTACTTAAATGTCAATTGTCATCTTAAGGGAGGACTACTTTGTAAATTAGGAACTAGGATTTCTTAGCATATAAAAAGAAAAGGAGAGAGGAGAGAGAAGGGAGGCAGCAATCAGAAGTTAAGAAACATAAATTCTCTCCTCTACAAACCCAAAAAAAATCATGCTCTCTTCATTCTTTAAGAGTAGTTGTTCAATAGTTATGTAAGGCTAAACTCTTTTCTTGGTTGCAAGGACACAATAAACCTTCGGATTTCAAGAACCATGAGATTTATTCTTCTTTTTATTTTCAGTTTATAGTATGAATGAGTATGATTGTTTTCCTATGCATATTTTCTATGATTGTTGTTGATAATTGCTAGAGCGGAACTCTAAGTTATTATTGTGAACAATTTATTGCTAAGTTTGATATTAAAACCGGAGTTATGATGCATGAACTTGTGAAACACCTAAGCTTGATAATTGTGGCAAAACTACATTATTAAACTTAGGGAGAACACTCAAATATCTAGTTCTTAGGGCTGCCATTGAACTAAATCATTAATGCGGACATTGTGATTGTTTATTGGTTAGGGTTAGTTATACGGTGGATCCGTTAATTAACCAATATCAAGAAAAGATTAAAATTCAGAATATAAATTGTAGTTTTGTTTCAAGAATCGGTTCTAATTTTTGTTGGTGGATGTGTACTTGTAACTAAGGTTTGTTTTCTTGATAAATTTCGATTTCAATTGATTTTGTTCACTAGTTTAATTTTTTCCATAGTTTAGATTATCACAAATCAAAACCCCCCCAATTGCATAATGTATAGCATAAAAATCTGAATTAAATCTTCCTTGTGGGATCGACCCCTTACTTGCTCTATACTATCTTGTGTGTTGTGTTTTAAGTTAGGGTAATTAATTTGTGCGACTACAACATCACAACATATTTTTCTCAATTTACTTTCTATGAGAATAACCTGGTATTATGCTCTAGGTCATAAATTTTCCATTCTATCTAGGATTCGCTCAGGGCTTTTATATTATTTAATATTATTTTATTTTTATATCAAATGTGGTTTTCATTCTTTTACTTGCCTTTTTTTCCCTACGAGATCTTTCTTTTTAGATTGATTTTATTTTTTAATTTTAATATTCAATATTATATTTATTGAGAATTGAGTATTGTAATATTTTTTTTTAATGTAGCAATCTAAGTCTTATAACTCAAGTCACAAGTAAGAAATGCTAACTCAGATTGCCATCAATCTCTTCTTTTTAATCCTTTTTTACACTGATTTTTTTGTTCAAATATTTCATCCTTCAAAACCTTGTTTATTGGAGATGGAGATTCTTCATTTATTTAATTATTTTTATTTTACTTTCTATTAGGATAGCCTGACCTCACAACCTGTATCACATATTTGGCATACTAACTCAAATCGATTCGAGGATTTTATATTATTTTATTTTTATGTCAAATTTGATCATAAATTTTTAATTTTTTTATTTCATTCATTAACATTGGAATGTTGAGAATTGAGCTTTATAAGTTTTTTTTATGTAGTAATCCTAATCTCATGATCTAGATCACCACGAATATGAGATGTTAATCCAGATTGACATCAACTTTCTTTTTATCTTTTTTACTTTGATTTTATTTTTGGAGTTCAATCTTCAACATTGTATTATTAGAAATTGAATTTTTTTATTAATTTTTATTTGCTTTCTATAAAAATGACTTTGTCTCACGACCTAGGTCATGAGTTTGCTATATTGACTAGGATTGACTTAGAATTTTTTTATTTCATCCTTTGTAAGTGTTTTTTTTCTATAGGTCATCATTATAACTTTTTGTCTTTATATTCCATAAATTTACTATAATTTATTTTGTATTATATAATTAAATTAAATCATTTTATTGAACTAACTAGCTCTATAACTCAAGTTGCAAGATTTTATTTTCTTTAAAACATGCTAGTAATGTTTTTGTTTTTATTTTTATCATGGACATATTCCTATACATGACCCACGGCTAGACAACCATTCCCAAGAACTAAACTACGAGGAAGAACCCATTAATTCAAGGTTCTCAGTTGATCATGAGTTGAGAAATACATGTTGTAGATTCAAATAAATAATGTAATTACTATTAGTTGGAGTTCTAGCTCACTTGCATGCTAATAGTTTTTGAACATTATTTTTTAAAATTATATAAAAAACAACCTGCCCCGAGATGAAACGAGGATTAGTATACAGTAATTAACAATATATGAACTTCCCTTTCACTGAACAGTGGCTTGCAATGGGCATGCAGCCACCTGCGTATAATCCAACACATTAAACCAAAATCGTAGGGCATGTGTACAGACTACCGAGTGGGTTTGTCCATAATTTCAGTAATTGAGTTGTTTTGATCTTGAACCTTGATATATAATACTATTCATATGTAGCAAAAGTTTTTATTTTTTCAAATTTCAATTTCTAGACAGAATTTCTATTTGCATATATGATCAAGCGATCTAGATTCAATATGATCAAGCGATGTAAGTGGGTATCGCTTTCACTAGACAGATTTTCCACATTGGTGCTGCTAAAGAATGGTCTGCCCAAGCTATAGAAAATAAAGAGATGCCTTGGTCAAGCCAATTAGACCACAGTAAATCAATTGGTAACACAATCCCCAAAAATTATGACAAAACTACGATTTAAATATATCACCGTCTTTGCCGATTTCAGGGAAAATTTAACTGGAAATTTGCTAGTCAAACATAGAATCCTGGGTTTGAAATTACTTAATCAAAATTTGGAGTGTTTTTGGTAGCTTATTATTAGCCCTGATTCTCTTGTTGTGAAGCATGTGAGTAGTAGGTAAGCTAGGATGCATCTAACACATGCTAGTGAACTTAAGATATACTGGTATTAATATTTAATTAGTATTATTATTAAGCATGGTATTCTGCGATACCAGATCTGCATGATAATTAAACTCAATAATAGTACAACATTACTCGGAATTTACTTCGTTGTTGCTTAATTCGTGTGATCATTTCATTAATGGGGTTCATGTTACGGCCTATAATGCATTATAAAAATATGGGGAAACAAAAAAATACAACCTTAACTCCGTTTAATTAGTGTTCATTTTTAAATTATCTTCCTCGTATTTTTTAATTTAAGTTGACCGACATACTTTGTGTGCAGTCTGGCATTGACCAGTTGAAGAATGTTTGTAGGCAGCTAGATGTATAATTTACTAGCATTTGAGTGAAAGCATGCTGAACTACAGCTTAGATGGGAAAATTGTTAGCTAGCATATATGTTAAATTGTCTTTGAAAAAGAAACTTCTTTACTAGATCTAGGGTGTTTTTCCATTTTTTAGACAGAAGAATACAGTAATAGTTTTCTCATGTTTCATCCAAGCAAACCATGTTGATGAAGAGAAAAGCCTGTGGAGATTGTCTAAGGTTTTAGCCACAAGACAATCATAAAGCTATAAGCATTTAGACAAGGAATTACAAAGCTCATAATGTTGACCCAGATGGTTTTAGGGTATATTACTTGTTTAACCATTAGGGTTCGTGTCTCAAAAGGATTGCTAATTTGTGGATAACAACATGCTTTTCACTTAACTAAAGGTGTGCAAATATTGGATGGAGAAAATAAACAGCCACAATAAAAACAAAAATAAACATAAGGGATTCGATATTAATTGCATATTTGCTTACCTTTTTTTATTATCGAAGTCATACGAGCAGGATTCGAAATTAAGACTACTTTATCTCCTCAACTTGTCGAAGTGAGTACTGCAGACCTTTGCATTTCATATGGAAAATTAACAACAGTATCTTGTTTTTCCTTCTAAGTTACTAGAGAACGAAACCAGCAAATTGGATCACTCTACTTCACAACCAAATCTAACAGTGCTGAAGGAAATTGCATTCATGTATACTTGTGCGCGCCAATTTTTCGACTCGACAAAGCAACCAGAAGAGGCTCAACGTAAACAAAGGGCGTATGTTTTTTCCCTCTTCTGATGCCACAAAAATTCATGGAGTTTGTGGCTCACTAACTGTCTGGTGCTTGTCAATTCAAGCCTAAATCGTACCAAGGAAGATTACGATATGCCCACGAGGGGGCAACGTGCAATCGGGGCATCATTCCTCAAATTTCCGTTGTTGTTTCTTGCAGTAGGGCAGCCCCATTGATGCCCCACAAGAGCTAAAATTTGATCTTTCAGGTGGCCAAGATGGCACCAGATCACATGGGTACACCCCTTTTCGTAACATTAGGTCACCTAATCTGGGCTAAGTGGAAGAAGAGCGAGGGAGGGAGAATTTTTATATAAATCTTTCGAACGAAGAACGAAAGAAACAACAGCAAAGACAAGCACTTGATCATCAAAACAAAATGTCATGCGGACCTTAACACATGGGGGGCGGCTTTGAGTTTGTGAAAGTGGAGCCAGCTCAAAGGTTAATCTTTAGCAAAATGTTTGCTGGAAGCACTCGCCTTGTGTTCAAGTTGATCGTAATCTTTAACTTGAAAATAATAATAATGTCGATCTTTATTCTTTTCCCTTCATCGTCATATAATTAATGTCTAATGTCTATCTTATATTCAAATAAGCTAATAATAAACACCATGCTGAAAATTATGATAGTGGCAGCTATCTTTGCAATTACAAAAATAAAAAATATTTGATGTCATGAAATAATAGAGTACTCTTAAAAGTTTCCTATAATTAAATATATAAAAATAAAATGAATTTTCATCATAAATAAAACAATTGCATTCAAACTACAAGTAATTATTGCAATCTTTATATTAACTATTATACATTATTATTATTATTATATAAAAATTAGATAACTAATATATTAAGCAACTTATTATTCCCAACATGATATCAAAACCCTAAACAATTTAAAACTATCTTTCCTTCTCTCTAATGGACTTTTCTTCTTAGCCACCGGTGCAAACTTCTTGTTCCTCATCTGCTTCGAAGGCTTCCCCTACTCTTGTTGTGCCTATGCAGAACTTCTTCTCTTTCTTGTTCTGCACTCTTCTTCTACTATTGTGGCCGAAATCTCGCTACCATGGATGTTTCAAATTTGAGACTTTTTTTGTTGCTACTATCATCCATCTTGCTTCCATAGATGTTATTGTTCCACTCTCTAATACTCATCAAGTTATTTCTCTTAAACTTACAAACATAAATTACCTATATTGGTGAATCAAGATGAAGTCATATTTCCTCATACAAGATGTTTTCCACTTTGTTAATAACTCCTTCTCATGTCCTTCTCCTTATTTGGTTGTTGCTAATGGTATTTCTCTTCTAGTTAATCATTCTTTTCTTCATTAGAAACATCAAGACCAACTTATTTTAAATACACTACTTTATTCTCTTTCAATGTATGTTCTCTATCTTCTTGTTGATTGTCAAACCTCACACTCTATTTGGCATACTCTTAAGCAAGCTCTTACCTCTCCATCTAATTCTCGTATTATGTAACTTCATAGTTCCTTTCAAGATCTTCAACAAGGTGATAATTCGATTACTATATTTATGCATAAAGCAAAGGTATTATTTGATGAATTACCTATTGTTAGCCAACCAATTTCACTATATGACTTTAATTTGTATGTGTTTCGTGGTCTTTGAAGTGAGTTCAAAGGCTTAGTAACAAGCCTCGTGACCAAGGTAGAAACTATCTCATATGCAAATTAATTACTAATTAAAAATATATTTTTATCAAGGTTTTATATCATTATTTTACACTTGAAGTATCAATAACTTCTTAACTAAAACATGTTTTATAATAACAAGTTTGATACCATAAGATACATTTAATTTATGGTAAATATTCATATTAAATGAAGGCCTATCACATATATCAAAACATTAATTGATAAGTTCAACTACTGAAATTGAGAAGACAAAGAAAGGGTAAAGCTTAGAAAAGAGATGCTAATTTAGTCTAAACTACAACACTATTCGATAATTGGATCATAACTGGAGTTGTAGAAATTAGATTTAGGTTTGCTTTATATGGATAGAAAGCTAAATGTAGGCCTAAAACTTTCATGAGGAAGACTCAATTCTCTTGTTTGAAAGTCCAAATCTTAACAACAATTAAGAAGTTTGAATTTGTCCTATACCCCAAATATTATTTACTGTTGAACCCATATCTCGAGTTCTATAAGTTCAAATTACCTCAATTTTTTTTCTTGGAAAGCTTAGATAATTTCCTAGAACTTTCATTTCAAGTTTGTTCAAATTTTGATGTTATCAATGATGTTTTATTTAGATAATAAGATAAGAATTGTCACCAAGTCAAGAGTTGGTCACCCATTCAACAATTAGTTAACAAATCAATAGTTTCTAATTTTGGCTAATAAAAGGAGGCATTTTTCATGCATTTAGGCATCTTGATTTTCATATCAAAATTATATTCTTGTTCTCTCTTTATTGTAAGGTTTAAGTTTTGCTTATATTAATCTCTTGTTTATGCTTCTCATTTCCTTTCCTTTACTTAGTTAACTTTTATCTAATTTTTGTTCTTATCTTGTTTATTTATATTTCTTTTTTTTTAATTATGTTTAGATAAGTTTATCATGTCAAGGTGAAAAGATTACACTAATGGTATAAGAATAAGTATAGTATAAACTTAATATGGACTTTAATGTTTGATAATAACATGTTTTATATTTGTTATCTTGTTCACTCTTTAATATTTTTTCTTATTAAATAGTTAATCTAGATTTATGTTGTTTAACCCTGATACAACAAATACTTGACACTTTCATAGCATAAACCATATGGTATAACAGACATTTGTGCTATGCAAGAAACTTGATTTGTTATTAATATAAGTTATAACCATGAATACCTAATAATATTTACAAGTATTTGCATTATTCAAATAAGATAACTAATATAATAATATTAATAATTTATAATCCGATTAGAACCTCCTTTATCAGTGGTTTCCAGTTGAGTAATAAAAGTCTATATTGTACTTGTTTGAAATACTATTAATGGATCCTCTAACCTTGACAATTATTATTATCATTGTTTAATCCTCATATTAATCTTACAATATCAAAGTTCTTTTTTAACTTGTTGTTGTTGTTGTTGTTTATAATTTATATAGTTAACCTCCCTATGGTTCGACCATGGTTTTGCTAAGTTATTTATTACTTCGAAACTCCTACACTTGAGAGAAGACATCAATTTTTTGGTTGTGTCCAGTTTTTTTACCCCCCAACCAACTTATTACTAATCCTTAGTAATCAAAGTGTCAAAATAGAAAAATAATTTACAAATCCCATAAAATAAAACATTCATCATTCAACTTCTATTAATTTATCCAGATAAACAAGCTCTCATAAAATTTATATATTTGCTTAATACATCTTAAATAAAATATTAATAAACCTTCCTTTTATACTTAATATATCAACACATAGTTATGAGACTTTACTTGGAAGAAAATAAAATTTTTATTCTAATATTTAAGATTAACTTTCTTGAGTTGAAATTATTATTTTTTCTTCTTTTTTTATTTTTTTATTAATATATATACATATAACTTAAAACACAATGCATCTTTAACCCATATAACGAGCTTTCAGCTAATGACTCCTAGAACAGTTGATCGATATTAGGTGTTAAGATACCCCTTATGAGTTTAGTAACTCAAGTTGTAGATATTGATACATAGATAGTGTAATGTTTGCTTCCCTTAAACTTTTCTCCCCGGCCTATGTAACAAGCATTGGGCCAATAGCTCCCAAGTTAGTTGACTTTAGGATATTAGGTGTTAAAACACCTCATCAGGCTTAATTGTTTAAGTTAAGAAGGCTATAAACCAAACTTATCTATATTTTTATTATCATTATTTTTTTATATAATTTATATATCATCTATTTTCCTTAGTTATTGCCATTAACAAAAGAATATAAATAATATAATAATCCAATGTGTAACTCACAATCATATGTGAAAGTATGTGTGTAAAAATAAAAACTTAAAAATACTTGTTAAATGAGTATATGAGCAGAATTAAGTGATAAAAATGAGAGAGTTTGTAAACCTGAATATTTCAACAAGTATTATGATAGACCTTGCTAAGAATGTTTACTAAAATATGTCTCAAGAGTCACTTTAACAAAAAAAAAAACTTTTTTACTTAGTTATTCTAGTAACAATAGTTTTGTAAATGGTTTATGAACTAGAAAACACAGTTAGTTTTTTTTTTAATATCAACTACTACCCTTTTCCCCTAACCAAAACAAAATATTGTCCTCAATGTCCTAAAATAGAAAGATAGAGTATAAAATACATCACCTAAAACACCAAAAACTAACAAACCTAAAATACACTCAAATAAATATAAGAAATAATATAACAAAATAATATACTATTAAGAAAACCAAAAGACAAAAGGATTCACAAACAAAGGCTCAATATATAATTGGGATTAAGCTTTTTAAGACTTTTCTTAGTTGATCAATATATACGACTTATGAAGGGATTAATTACAGGAGTGAAAGATTATAATTGGTAAATCAATTGTTCAGCAGTAGCAGCAAAGATTATGATTTGTCGTGCTGAAGATGTTAGCAATTCTTGATAATTAGACCTTTGCTTCAATTAGCCAATAAATATCTTCAAGAATTTTATGATTCATTAATAACTTTAATCTTTCACATCTAACACATTAAATTTTTTAATCATATTTTGGGGCAGAGCAAGAAAATATTTTTTTTAATTTTTTAAGAGTGGTGTCCATTTTCAAATAAGAATTGGAGAAAAGATTCAAAAAAATAAGAAAGAGCAAAGAATTGCATAAATATGTACACAAACATAAGTTATTATGGGAAACTGAAAGAACTGATTTAAGTTATGGAGTATCGTTATTCATCATTTGATCGGGTTGAGAGAAACAAGCAAAATAAAAGTTTCACCAAAACAAAACACAAAAAAATGTGAGAAAAAAAATCAATCTTCATATACAAGTTCATTCAATTCAATAAAGTCATTTTCAAGTGAAAAATTATCAAAGTAAACTTTCAAACGATGTCCATTTACCTTGAAAACATTGTCCTTCTTTGGATTCTTGATATCACAAGCCCTATATAGATAACATGTTTCACAATAAAATGACCACTCCATCTTGATCTCAATTCTCTAGGAAATAAATGGAGTCAAGAATTATAAAGCAATACTTTTCGACTAACACTAAATGTTTTTCTCAGTATTTTCTTGTCGTGAAACTCTTTTATTTTTACTTTATAAATTCTTAAATTTTTATATTCATTATTTTTTATTTTCTCAAGCTTATTTATTTGTAATTTTTACAATTGACTAGCATCATCAAGGTTTGAATTGAAAGCTTTAATAGCTTAATAAGCTTTTTGTTCAAGTTTCACAAGCAAGTGATAGATTTTTCATAAACTAATCTATAAGGTGACATACCTAATGATGTTTTATAAGCAGTTCGATAAGCCTAAAGTGTATCATAAAGTCTTAAAGACCAGTCTTTCCTATTAGGGTTCACCGTTTTCTTCAAAATCTATTTGATCTCTCTATTAGCAAGCTCTACTTGTCCTCTTGTTTAAGGATGATAAAGAGTGGAAACTTTATGTGTAATTCTATATTTTTTCATTAAAGACTTGAATAACTTGTTACAAAAATATGTTCCATCATCGCTTATCATAGCTCGAGGGATTCCATATCGACTCAAGATATTTTTTTTTCAAAAACTTAATCATTGTTTTATGATCATTGTTTTGACTAAAATTACCTCTATCCATTTTAAAATATAATATATTATGATTAATATGTATAAGAAACCAAATAATAGAGAAAATATACCCATAAAATCTATACCCCAATGGTCTAAGATCTCAATGACAAGAATAAGATTTAAAAGCATCATGTGATGTCTTGAAATAGATCCCAACTTTTAACAATTTTCACAAGTCTTGTAGAATACATGTGAGTTCTTGAACATGGCGGGCCAATAAAATTCACCTTACAAGATTTTTGCAGTTGTCTTTCTTAATGAGAAATGACCTCCACATGTCTTAGAATAATAAAATTTAATGACACTACTGACCTTATTATCAAGAATGCATTTTTAAAATATTTGATCAAGATAATATTTGAATAAATAAGGGTCATCCCAATAAAAGTTCTTCACTTCGTTCAACAACTTTCTTTTATCTTAGGTACTTTAATGAGCTGATAATTGTCCTGAAACAAAAAAAATTTAACAATATTAAAAAACCAATGCATTATAAAGATCGAAAGTAAAAATTCATCAGGAAAGTAGTAATTCATTTAAGCACTATTTAAAGTTTTACTTGCATAGTAAATCACATAAGGTTTTTTTATCTATTTTTAATCCTACAACAGCATCTATGATATAATCACTAGCATCATGTATTATTTCAAAAGCTAATGACCAATTAAGAAGTTAAATGACAAGAGTAGAAGTAAGCAAGTTTTTAAGTTTAACAAAGGCTTCTTCACAATATTCAGTCCATTCGAAAATATTATGTTTTATTAGAAGGTTACTTAAGGGCATAAATATTACACTAAAATATTTGATGAATCTTCTATAAAAACAAGTATGTTTTAAGAATGATCTAACATCTTTAATAGATTTTAGTGTTGGCAAGTTAGCAATTAACTTGATTTTAGATTTGTAAACCTCAATTCCCTTTAATGAAATAATGTGACCAAGTACAATGTATTTGTTACCATAAAGTGATATTTTTCCCAGTTAAATACAAGATTCTTCTCTTCACACCTACTCAAAATCTTTTCTAAGTTAATCAAACAATCATCAAACGAATAGCTAAAAACAGAAAAATTATCCATAAAAAATATCAAGAAAATATTCAACCATATTACTAAATATAATGAGCATCTATCTTTGAAACATGGTTGATGCATTATATAATATAAAAAGCATTCTTTGATAAGCAAAAGTACCAAATAGACACATGAAAGTAGTTTTCTATTGATCTTTCAATGCAATTTTAATTTGATTGTAACCTGAATAGCCATCTAGAAAATAATAAAAGTCATGACCTATAGCTTTTTTTAGGATTTGGTCCAGTAAGGTAAAGGAAAATGATCTTTTCTAGTTATTGAATTAAGTTTTTTATAGTCAGTGCACATGTGCCAACCAATAATTGTTCTAGTTGGAATTAACTCAGTGTTCACATTTGTTATCACAATGACTCCAGATATCTTGGATACAACTTGTGTAAAACTTATCCATTTGTTGTCAGAAATAGAATAAATGATTTTATTATTTAAAAGCTTAATAACTTTATTTTTCACTACTTCTTTCATATTATGATTTAGCCTTTGTTGTATTTTTCTTGAAGGTTTAACATTTTTCTCCAAATAAATTATTTGTTTGCAAATCGAAGGACTAATTCCTTTTATGTTAGTTATGGTTCATTCTAATGTATTTTTAGAGTTTGTAATAACTTACTTTTTTTATATACATTAAGTTTGGAAGAGATTATTAACGAAAAAGTTTTATTTTTTTCTAAAAATAAGTACTTGAGATTGGATGGTAACGGCTTCAAATCAAGTTTGGGTGCTTTAACACTTGAAGGTATGGACTTAATTGATCCTGGTGGCCATTTCTTAATTTGTGTTATCTAATTACTTGTCTTTGATTTTTCATAAAAATAAACCATTTACAAATCATTAGATTCATCAATCTCAGCTTCGCTGGAAGTGTTTTGAAATTAATCATGAACTAATTTTCTAGTAAAGTCCACTTTTTATAAATTATTATCATCTCTAAGTTGCTTATAAATATTAAAAATATTCATCTCTAATGTCATGTTTTTAAATGATAGCTCCATCAGTTCATTCCTACAATTAATCATTATATTAGAACTTGCAAGAAACAAACGTCCTAAAATAACAGGAGATAAATTACATGCTTCAACAGGTTGTATGTCTAAGATAATAAACTTCACAGGATAAATGAATTTATCAACTTATACTAATACATCTTCAACTATTCTTCTAAACACTTTTACAAATCTATGACATGACTAAAAGATTGATATTTTCTTACAAGTGCAAGAGTGTCAAAGTAATAAATAACCTGATAAGACCGGGGTCGAACCATAGGGAGGTTAATTGTATGAATTATAGATAACAATAATACAACAACAACAGTAGTAGTAGTAGTAGTAGTAGTAGTAGTAGTAGTACTAGTAGTAGTAGTAGTAGTAATTAATAATTATAATAAATAAGAAGAAGAAGAAGAAGAAGTTGATGAGAATTTTGAGATGAAAAATTAACGTAAAGATTAAATAATGATAACAACAAATCTCAAGATTAGAGGATTCACTAATGGTATGTCAAACAATTATAGTATAAACTCTTATTATTCAATTGGAAACCACACACAAAAGAGGTTCCAATCAGATTATAAATTGTTAACATGATTATATTGGTTATCTTATTCGATTAATATTAATACTTGTAAATCTTGTCAAACATTCATTATTATAATTTATGTTAACAACAAATCAAGTTTCTTTTATAGCTTAGGTGTTAGTTATACCATATAGTATAGGCTATGAGAGTGCTAAGTATTTGTTATACCAAATGTTATATAACATAAATCTAGATTAATTATTTAACAAGTAAAGTATTAAAAGTAAATAAGATAACAAATACAAAATATGTTAGTATCAAACATTAAGGTCCATGTTGATTTTACACTATAATTATTATTACACCATTAGTGTAACCTTTTCACCTTGATATAATAAACTTAACTAAATATAATGAAAGAAAGAAAAAAAATAAATAACATAAAAATATAAATAAGATAAAAGTTAATTAAGTAAAGAAAAGGAAATGAAAGGCATAAACTTAATATTAATGAAAGTAAAACTTAAGCATTACAAAAATACAAAGAGAGAAAGCAAGAGAATGATCTTCATTTGGAAACCAAGATGCTTAAATACATGGCAAACGCCTCCTTTTATAAGCCAAAATTAAGAACTATTGGTTTGATAACTAATTGATGAGTGGGTGGTCAACTCTTAACTTAGTGATTATTTTTATTTTCTCTTGTCTGCTCAAAACGTCATTGATAATGTCAGAATTGAACCCATTTAAAAATAGTTGTAGGAAATTATTTTAGCTTTCTAGAAAAAACAATAGAGGTCATTTGGACTTCTAGAACTCCAGATATGGACCAAATATTGAATAGTGTTCAGGCTATAGGACAAATTCAGACTTTTTTGTTGTTGCTATAATTTGGACTTGAAAATAGCCTTTTTAAATCTTGGGGTCCATATGAAAGTCGTAGGCCTATATCTTACCTTTCCATCTATATAAATTAAACCTAAATCTAAGATCTATAACTCTAGATATGACTCAATTACCTAACAATGTTCTAGTTTGGACTGCATCAACATCTCTTTTATAAGTTTGACCATCTCTTTATCCTTTCAATTTCAGTTCTTAAACTCATAAATCAATCATTTCATTTATGTGATAGGCCTGTATTTAAAATGAACATTTGCCACAAATAAAAGGTATCTTATATTATTAGATATATTATTATAAAGCATGTTTTAATTAAGGAGTTATTAATACTTCAAGTGCAAAATAATGATACAAAATCTTGATAAAAATACACTTTTAAGTACTTATCAATCCATCAACAAGTAAGAGAGTTATAGAATTTGGTTTTAACTCACCTAAATTGAGACTTTAAAAAACTGAATATAGAAGTAAATTCACACTAGCCCTAAGATTAAGTAAGGATCTATTAGTTTTATGTTCTTGATTAAAACAAGAAATTATAGTATAACTATAATCTTTATATTTCAAAGCATTATTATTATGAAGAATGAAACTTACTTATTCGGCTAAAAAGGCTTTCTTCAACACATTCAATTTTCTCTTCACAATGTATAGATCTTTTAAAAATTTAACATAAGAAGAACTTATTTAATAGCATCCAGTAAAGGTATATTGACCTTTACTTGTTTTAAAATTTAAAAATTTCAAAGTTATGATTAACTTTTTTTTGTTTGGTCATGACATGAGAAAATGAAAGTATTGGCGGAGAATCAATTGTTTCTTTGCAATATTTAAATTCAACCCCTTCCTTACCTTTAGAGATTAACTCATTATCTTTCTCACAAGGTTCAAAAGTGGGTTTTTCAATAACCTTACCACTACAAAGAGTAATGACTAATTTGACTTGATCCAAGTATTGGCTTCCAAAACTACTAGCATTTGCATTGCATTGCCCCTTAGAATTTTCTTGTAATTGAGATGGAAACTTACCTTTCTTTTAGAATCTGTCATGCTTTGAGCAAGTTGAGTATTGATCGTCTCTTGCTTTTCAATGAATACATGTAATGTTTTCTCAAGATTTTTCTAGGAAGTGAAGCATAAGGAGGTGCATATCTATAAGAATTTTAAAATTATATTGTGCTTGAAATAATGGTTGTGAAGTTTGTGCATTATTATTGCCACATTTCCAATTAAAATTTAGGTGATTTCTTTAACTAGGGTTGTATATTTATGAGTATGGGTTATGATTGGGTTTTTGAAAACTATTTAAAATATGAGCTTGTTCATGGAGGCATTCCCTAAAAGAAGGTAAAGGTGGACAATCATTGGTTGAGTGTTCATTGGTTTTAAAGATTTGACATACAATATCTTAAACAAATTTTAATTCACCATTTTTTTTTAATTTTAGTTCCTCGATTTTTTTAGTAAAAGATGTAAACTTGGCTTGGAGATCATGATCTTCCCTAAGGTTGTACATACCTTCATTAAATGTATGAGGTTGAGTTTTACCTGGTACCTCATAAGTACTTATAGTGTCCTAATTTTGAGCATTTTCAACTAACAAGTCTAAGTACTTCATTGCTTCATTAGGACTTTTATCTTCAAAAGTTTAATTGCACGTCAATTCCACCATTTATCTATTTTTAGATGTTAACCCTTCATAAAAATATGAAACTAATCTTCATGTTTCAAAATCATAATGAGGGTAAGTATTAAGTTTGGATATCTATCCCATCATTAGTAAACTATTTCTCCTAATTTTTTAGTAAAAGTGGTGATTTGTCTTTTGAAAGAGTTTGTTATATGAGAAAGGAAAAACTTCTTTTAAAACTATTATTGTTTTTCATTTGAATCACAAATGGATCCTAGTTTTAAATTTTATAGCCATGTTTTAGCTTTATCATTTAATAAAAAAAATAAAAAATTTTAATCTGATGGTGTTCAAGCTACAATTTGAGTCATTATAGGTGTTATAAATCTCCTCAAATTCCCCTAAATACACGTATAGATTTTCTAAATCTAAGTCATAAAAAAAGATAAAAGTTTAATAATATCTGGTTTAATAATATCTGGCTTTAATGTATGGTGCACTTGTTCTTGTGAGATTCATGTGATCTCTAAGTGTTCTAACAAGGTTATTTTTATTATTATTAACACGATCAAATAATTGATGTCTTCTTTTAAATATAAGAGTGTCGAAGTAATAAATAACCCAGTAAGACCAAGGTTGAACCACAAATATATTAATTGTATTAATTATAAATAACAACAACAACAATAATAACAGTAGTAGTAGTAGTAGTAGTAGTAGTATAGAAAAAAAAAAGAAGTTGATGGGAACTTTGAAATGAAAGATCAATATGAGAATCAAACAATGATAAAAACAAATGTCAAGGTTAGAGGATCTACTAATGATATTTCAAACAAGTATAATATATACTCTTATTAGTCAATTGAAAACCACATACAAATGAGATTCCAATCAAATTATAAATAGTTAACATGATTACATTAGTTATCTTATTTGAATAATGTTAATACTAGTAAATGTTATCAAGTATTCATAATTATAACTTATGTTAACAACAAATCAAGTTTCTTTCATGACACAAGTGTCGGTTACACCATATGATTGGGCTATGAAAATGTCAAGTATTTGTTGTACCAAGTGTTATACAATATAAATCTAAATTAACCATTTAACAAGTAAAATATTAAGAATCAACAAGATAACAAATATAAAACATGTTAGTGTTAAACATTAAAGTCCATTTTAAATTTACATTATATTTATTCTTACACTATTAGTGTAACCTTTTCACCTTGACATAATAAATTTAGCTAAACATAATGAAACAAATAAGCATAAATAAATAAGATAAGAACATAAATAAAATAAAAGTTAATTAAGTAAAGGAAAGGAAATGAAAGGCATAAACAAGATATTAATCAAAGCAAAACTTAAGCATTACAAAAATACAAAGAGAGAAAGCAAAGTATGATCTTGATCTCGAAACCAAAATGTCTAAATGCATAGCAAATATCTCCTTTTATAGGACAAAATTGAAAACTATTGAGTTGTTGACTAATTGTTGAGTGGTTGGCCAACTCTTGACTTGGTGAAAATCCTTATCTTCTTATCTGAACAAAAAGTCATTGATAACATCAGAATTTGAATAAGCTTTCCTCATAAAAGTTCTAGAAAATTGTCTCAGCTTTTCAGGAAAAAAATTTGAGCTCATTTGGACTTCTAGAACTCAAGATATAAGTTGAACACTAAACAGTTTCTAGGTTGCAAACAGATTTAGACTTCAATGTTGTTGTTAAGATTTAGACTTCCAAACAACAAAATTGAGTCTTATCTTCCCATAAAAGTTTTAGGCCTATGTCTTAGCTTTTAATCCATATAAAGTAAACCTAAATATAAGATCTACAACTCCAGATATGACCCAATTACTAAATAGTATTCTAGTTTGGACTACACTAGCATCTCTTTTCTAAGTTTGGCCCTCTCTTTATCCTTTCAATTTCAGCACCTCAACTTATCAATCATTCCTTTTATTTATATGATAGGTTTGCACTTAGGATGAATATTTACCATAAATTAAAGGTATCTTATGGTATTAAACTTGTTATTATAAAGCATGTTTTAGTTAAGGAGTTATTGATACTTTAAATGCAAAATGATGATATAAAACCTTAATAAAAATAGATTTTTAAATACTAATCAATTATCAATTCAATGATTGATTGATTTATATTTAAAGATCAATTATAATATCTAGCAACCTGTCATGACTTCCCAAATATGAAGAAAGTAATAAAAAATTTGACTTAACCTTTCAATTCCTAGTTCAGCAATAGAATTATTATCATTTTATCAATAATGTTTTGATTTAGGCATTATAACATAGAGTATGTCTACCATGTCAAATCATATGTGTTCTTAATGTCATAGTCATTGAGTTATGTCTACCATGTCAAATCATGAGTGTTCTTAACATCATAATCATTGATTTTTTGAATATGATTTGAAACTCTTTAGGAATCTCATCTCACTTTACGCAAGGATTTATAATCAATATTATTTAAGAACAGATATAACATTTTCTCTAATTCATTAAGGGTGATGAATCCTCTCTTGATTACTTAAATATCTTTATATAATTCATGTTATACCCAGTATCTGTTTATTAGTTACCCTTGATTAGGATAATGTGTAACAGAATAACATAACACTCTATATAAAATAACTTAGTGATGTTAAGTTTAAAAATCACTTATATAATTGTTATGTGAGTCTTTTCATAAACATAGATGATCTTTTCATATGAAATTCTCACGTGAGCTAGTTCAACATGCATTTCATCTAACAAAAACCTATATATTAGTTTTAGCTATTTCTCATATCTCAGCTTATAAAAACTATTATTTTCTTTTATAAAAGAAATAACATAATATGTATCAATGCCAACAGCTTTAATTAAAGTTTATTCTAATATAGCATTGATCAAAGACATTTAAAAACAATGCTTTGACATAATTATAGCATTGATCAAAAATATTTTTTTTGCTCCAAATTCATTAATCAAATATTATATTTATTAATAAATATTAAAAATAAATAAATTTATATAAATAAATTAAATATATTTATGTGGACAAAATTAATATAACGTACAACCAAAGCTAGAATTCATATACAGAGAGTGAGTAGATGGGTAGTTTGATCATTACAAACTTATTATATCTCTAATAGATAATGTTGTCCAATAAAGTCAGTTGTACAGTTTGATGGTGTTACCGTACACAACTTCAACCTGCTAGGATGAGTAGTCCACGTTTGAGTTTCGCAGTTAAAGAGTGGAGCCAAAAAAACCACACGAACACAAACTCACATACTCTCTCTCTTCTCTTATTCGCGTTGTTTCCAAGAGCCTGTCTTTCAGTGCTTTTGGAATTGTAATTCCATTTTATGCAGATCGTGTTGACAGACATGTGAGGGGCAGTGGCTTTTCTTTTGGGACCAATGGGGCGGTGTGCATGTGCCTCTATATATCCCCCCTTTTAACTCAGCAGTGAGGCCCTTTCCTCTCTAGCTAAGCTAGTTTTTATACTACTTACATATATCCAATATATAGTGTGCTCCAATGATTTCTCGAAAACACCAACACCCCATCATAAAGAAGTCTCCCCATCCACAAAATGTCCATATTTTTAAAAATGAAACGTCTGATAATACAGACATTCATGCCTTGATTCTTGAAGAACGGTGTTCCAAGTCTTTTTTTGAGTCAAGTAGTTGGCTCAGTTAAAATATTGTTGTCATTTTAATTTCCTGTGAAGGGTCTTTATTACCTGTGGTATTAGAGAGTAGGGTCCCTTACTAGTAGGGTGCATGGTTTGGCCTGAGTGGCTATTCTATCTCTCTCTTTTCACATGCTTAGTTCAAAGTCCTATATATATGTGTGTGCATATGCATTCCTCTTGGCTAGCTCAAATTGGAGCATTTCCATACCATTAACAGCTCTTTGTGAAGAGGGATTGGAGCTTTGTTTTCTTCTTTGAAACACCAATGGCGGTTTTCTTCGTGGTTCTTGTGGTAGTTCTCTTTTTGTTCGGTATCTCCTCTGCTTTGTTGAGGTGGAATGAGGTGAGATATAGGAAGAAAGGGTTGCCTCCAGGCACCATGGGATGGCCAATCTTTGGAGAGACCACTGAATTTCTAAAGCAAGGCCCGAACTTCATGAAAAATCAGAGCGCAAGGTGATGATTGTTTGCATGACTTTCAATTCGATATGTTGATGATGTTGTTGTTGTTGTTGTTTCTTGCTGATGTCGGAAGGAGTTCTGTTCCTAGCTCTAGTTCATTTGGTGTGTCAACTGTTGATATATTACTTTCAAGTGATTTTTTCTTGGTTGAAGCTGTTCACCTCTTTTGTTTGCATCCCTGCTTGTTTATGATTAGCTGACAATTGCTTCTAAAGTTATCTTCCTTTTTTTCTTTTTCCATTTCAATCAAAACAAAAGAACAAGGACTTGTACCTTCGTTTTCCTTTTGGGTGGGGATTGGTCCCTGCTAACCCACAAAAGATACCTATATAGCTAAAGCCAATCTCTTAATGAAGCCTGGTACAGTTGCGTGAGGGTTTTCTTGTAAATTTAACTTGGTTTGTAATAATACTGACCACTAGACATCACATTCTTGAAATTTATCTATCTTCGGTGTACTTTTAAGATAAGATGGGTTTTTTTGTTTGTTTTTGATTAACCTTGTCTCGTAAAACTGCAGGTTTGGGAGTTTTTTCAAATCCCATATTCTGGGGTGTCCTACCATTGTTTCCATGGATCCAGAGCTCAACAGGTACATACTACTGAACGAGGCAAAAGGCCTTGTTCCTGGTTACCCTCAGTCCATGTTGGATATCTTAGGCAATTGCAACATTGCAGCAGTTCATGGCTCCACTCACAAGTACATGAGAGGGGCATTATTATCCCTCATCAGCCCCACCATGATCAGAGAACAACTTTTGCCAACAATTGATGAGTTCATGAGAACCCACCTCAGCGATTGGGATTCCAAAATTATTGACATTCAACAAATGACTAAAGAGGTACCTGCCGTTACGCAACATATCAGAACTTGATCCAAGTTTCCCCGTATCGATAATGTGCATTTGTAACCATTATTTTATGCAGATGGCCCTTCTTTCTGCTCTCAAACAAATTGCTGGCATTGATTCTAGCTCAATATCTCAAGCATTCATGCCGGAGTTTTTCAAGCTGGTTTTAGGCACTTTGTCATTGCCGATTGACCTACCTGGCACTAATTATACGCGTGGAGTCCAGGTAATTGATTAGATAAAGAAAATATATATGAACACTTCCATGTCAGTTTTTTTATTCAAGTTTTTCTTTGCTGTACGTACTGAATGTTTCACCACGTTACGCAGGCGAGAAAAAATATCATAAGCATGTTTAGGAAGGTAATACAAGAGAGGAGGGAGTCAAGATTATCGCACCAGGACATGCTTGGTAAACTGATGAGAACTGAAGAAAATAAATACAAATTAACAGATGAAGAAATAATTGATCAGATAATCACAATTCTGTACTCTGGCTACGAAACGGTTTCGACTACTTCAATGATGGCAGTCAAGTATTTGCATGATCACCCAACAGTCCTTCAAGAGCTAAGAGTAAGCCTAGACCCACTGTTTAGTGTTGATACATTTTGTCACATTCCTGTGTTATCGACTTCATACTTCACCTTTATGCAGAAAGAGCATTTGGCAGTAAGAGCAAAGAAAAGGCCTGAGGACCCAATTGATTTGAATGATCTTAAACCGATGCGTTTTACTCGTGCCGTAAGTAGAGATTATAGTGGTCGATTATTGTCTACTTTCTGAGCTCAACTCGATCATTCGTTCTGTTTTATCTCATGCAGGTGATTCTTGAGACGTCAAGAATGGCGACGATAGTAAATGGGGTTTTGAGGAAGACTACTAGAGAAATGGAACTGAATGGTAAGTATCAAAAAGTCTAATGCTTTGTCTATGTGGGCTCGGGAAGCCTTTCTGCAGCAACTTTGTTGATGTAAAGCATACCATGAGAATAGGATCATCTCCTCTTGTGAGCCTTTCAGCTATTATGATCTACATGCCAAAGCCCAATCCAGCCAGCCCATTCTCCTGCTGACCCAAAATCATGTTCATCAAGCAAGAAACTTGAGGTCCCACATTTGTTAATTATTTGCTTTTCTTTCCGTTGTTTTCACTCAGGATTTGTGATCCCGAAAGGATGGAGGATCTATGTTTACACAAGAGAGATGAACTATGATCCACATATATATCCTGACCCATTATCCTTCAACCCATGGAGATGGCTGGTAAGTCGTTTGTTGTTGATAAAGAGCGCACTACTTCTCTCTGAAAAAACGCGACTTCCTTCGGTAATGTTTGCCAAATGCAGGACACAAGTCTGGAGTCTCAAAACTATCTCTTCATTTTTGGAGGAGGTGCTAGGCAGTGTCCAGGGAAGGAGCTAGGAATAGCTGAAATCTCAACTTTCCTTCATTATTTCGTAACTCGATACAGGTAACTACAAGAACCCCAAGATACAAAATCACATTCTTTAGCAGCAAACAAAGATGACCTTAAATGGCTGTTTTTGCTTGCAGATGGGAAGAAGTTGGGGGGGACAAACTAATGAAATTCCCAAGAGTTGAAGCACCAAATGGGCTACACATAAGGGTCTCATCCAACTAGCTAATCAGTAACCTCTGGATGTACAGAAAAGAAGAGGGAGATAATGATGTTCTAACAGAAAGTGAGCGACTTCAAGCTAGTGTTAATTTCCATTTTTGGCTATATAATAATCCTGTTCATATCCCATTTCTTCCCCTGTCTGCCTTTCTGGTAGGATATACAGCTTATCAAGTAATGCCACAGTATCCAAGCCTGAGAATTCCTTCATCTTCCTGCAGAATTTGCTATCACAATTTAACGAAAATAAAAGTGGGATTTAGAGAGATGGGGCCTTGAGCCCTATGCTGTTAAAGCCTACCCCGAAAGACAGGAAACGGAAGAAAGACCAGGCTCAATGAATGTTTGAACTTCGAACATGCAATTAAGTAAAGCCCTTGAAATAGAATGATAGCTTCCTTTATGCCCAAACACAAAGATGCTCTTACAACTTGTTTGCCCTTTCTTTTTTCATCGGAAGTCATTATATAGACTTAGGATCCGAACCTGATGGATACCCATTAAAACCAATCAGAATGGGTTGAATATTCTATGAGTAGTATATTCCGGGTAAAACTTGAACCAAAAATATCGGGTTTTCAACGGATAGTCGATACTCCTTCACCAAATTCAAAACCCAACTTATACTTGATCCGGAATTTCTTTGTATAATGTATATATTTATGCCCATAAAATGGATGAAAACTAGATTCTTAGGTAATGGATACTAGGATAAATACTTCAACATAATTGGATTAATTGGATTGGTTTTGGTATTTAAAATCCAAATTCATCTCGATAATGGATCCATTAATTATGGCTGTGAGTATCAAAAATACTAAGATCCAACTTTTGAATACTCATTACCATTTCTAAATAGAATTTAGAAATATTTTTTCATAAAACTCTTAGCTGTTTTGTTTTAGAATTTGTTTTGGATTACAGTATATATTACTTTTTAAACTATTTTTTACATGGAAATTTATTAAAATATTATTTTTAAAATTTAAAATTTTATTTTTAATATAAAGAATTTAAACTTGATTGGGAATTTATGGAAAAGAAAGGGTATCTCCATCTGCGGAGTCCCAAGGGGTCGCCTGTAAACAAAACACAAAAGGTATAAGCTTTTTTGGAGAAGCCATTTTATCTTGTCCAAGTTTTGAAGGATAAATTCCAGGCCCATAAAAAGACGACAAGTCTTGAGACCACAAGCAAGTTAAGAATTAATATCGAAGGGACCCTTCAAAGATAGCTGAGAAGTTCACCATCGAATATTCATTTAAAACCAAAATTAAGTCTACAATTATTGAATAATCAGGCGATGGTATCACGCCGTCATCCAAGGCTGCTGAAACTCTCGTCCTCCAAAAGGTTCCAAGTTAGGTCTAGACTTTCTGAAACTTCAAAATGTCTCCCTAGTAGGAATTAATTGTGAAGCTTACCAAATCCCATTAAGATGGTGGACTTCTATTCAGCACTCCAAGAATTACAGTAAAAGTTGTTTTTAAAATATTTTTTATTTAAAAATATAATGTTTTCATTTTTTAATAATTATTTTTAACAATAACATATCTAAACACTAAAAAAAATAAAAAGCTAAAACAAATAATTTCAAATAAAAAAATTCAAAAAATTATGAAATATAATTTCAACTATAAAAACAAACAACCTGAGTCTAGTATCATGTCCTATCATGGAAGTGGACTTGACAAGTTTAGTGGGGAGCTTCCCAATTGCTATAAGAAAAGTTTTGATAAATTTAGTGGGGAGCTGCCAATTAGAGCCAAGTGCTCTAAGAAATGGTGGCCAATCCTATGTGCAATGGAGCCAACCATAGCACTTAGCCGCCTAGGCTGTAGCGATGCCAAACACAGGTTCTAAATTCCTTCTTTAGAACGTGGAAATTTCTGAATAGGAAGCTGCACCATGAAGGCATAAACTCACAGATTGAATAGTGCAGTAGCATTCAAGAAATTAATTCATCATTTCATAAACGAGAGTTGACCTTGAAAGTTGTAAAATTTAGTTCCAATCCTCATTCCAAAACTTTGATCGTCCACTTTCAGGACAGCAATTTCAGATGATAATTTTAATATACAGAGAATTGTTGCGACTATATCCCAAAAAATATGTATTCGAAAAAAAGGAGTAGCGTTGAGATAACAATTAGATTATTTTGAACTTGACTGCATTTTGAATTACAACGTCAAACTAGTTCTAAAATTATGTCAATAATTGCCATAATCAAGAAATTAAATTAGCAGCATTAAGGGGTTTGGCTTGGCTGTGGAAGGGGCTTGTCTCCTTCCACTACACCCGGGTTCGAGTCCTGACGTGCATGTTTATCATTCCCGCAGTATCTTACATGCCTACTAGGTTTGTAGGATATTCAGTGGGCCGTGGAGATTAGTCGTGGTGCGCACAAGCTGGCCCGGATAACCCACGTAAATCAAAAAAAATTAAGTTAGCAGTTTATACTCTTTTTGAAAAAGTATTGTTGAAAATCTTGATGCTTATTATAAAATTTATGACTTTACAATGTGACGAAAACATGGGAGTACGATCTCGAGATAATTAAAAAGAATTGTTTTTTGTAAAAGAAAACTTACTTTGGATATTTTTATATTTTAGTGCTTTTTTAATATAATTTATATGGATATATAGCATTAATAATATTTCCTTCTTAAAACTAATTTTCTAATATCTTTCTTATTGGGAAAGTTTTAATTTTCGTATAAATAATTATATACAAGATGACTTTTATTAAAAAATCTCAACTCCAATGCTAAGTTTTTGATGTTTCACACGTCAATTTAATCTTGATGCTAATTATAAAATTTATGACTCTGTAGTGTGATTAAAACATGGGAGTACGATCTCGAGATAATTAAAGAGAATTGTTCTTTTTTTAAAAAAAATTACTTAGGATATTTTCATATTTTAGTGTTTTTAATATAATTTATATGGACATATAGCATTAATAATATTTCCTTTTTAAAACTAATTTTCTAATATCTTTCTTATTGCGAAAGTTTTCATTTTCATATAAATAATTATATACATGATTGTTTTTATTATAAAATCTAAACTCCAGTACTAAGTTTTTGATGTTTCACACGTCAATTTAATAAATAGGTTTCTAAACATCATATAATAAAAAAACTAAAAATCTTGTAAACTACAAATTAATAAAGATAATGAAGCCTGTGTTCATCTTGAAAAGTCTTAAGTCTTAGCAGATGATGACAGCATGTTTTAAATTTTAAGTAAACGGGTTAGATCTTTTTCCCCAAGGTAATCCTACAAAATAAGTTATTTTGTATACAAAGGACTCTTCATTACTTAAGTCAAGATGGTAAGTTTCGCAAGGGGTAGGGAGAATGACTCAAGATGGTTACAAAGAAGGTAAAGGAAGAGGACAATAACATATGATCAAGGGATAGTGATAAGGTGGAGGAGAAAAGCTTAACTACTGTTACATATGTTACAGGGCATAATTAAACATGCTATTTAATTCTATAATTTTAGGAGGTGTTTCAGTTACATCTATTATAATTGATATTAATAGCAAAGAAGGAAGGGTTATGGTTGTTCAGGAGAAGCTATTTGGGCCACGAGAATTGGGTCTTCAACTATTGAATGGTAGAAAGAAAAGAAGAGTGAGCTTAAGACATAACAATAAAGTTCAATAGGCTTTGTAAATAAGACTACTTTTATTGAGCTAACTTTCTCATCAATGGAGATTGTAGGTACATATAAAAGATATTGAGTAATGCTAGAATCTAATGACTAAGCCTGTTATAAGCCATGAATTATTTAAGTTGGAATTGTCGAGGACTTGGCAACTCTCCTGTAGTTCAAGCTCTTAAAGGGCTAGTGTACTTTAGAAAGCCATATGTTATTTTTCTTTCAGAAACTAGAGCTAATAGTAGTAGAATTGAATCTGTTAGAGGGGATGTTAAGTATAATAGGTGTTTTACAATTGACAGACTAGGAAAGGAGGGTGGTTTGGTTGTGTTTTAGAAAGGTCTAAGGGCTGTTACATTAATTGGATACTCTTTGAACCATATGGATTTAGAAATGGTGGGTACAAACTCTTTTTCATGGAGATTAACTAGTTTTTATGGGTTTCCAGAGCGACATAGGCGCAAGAAATTATAGAACCTCTTAAGAGTTCTTAGTAGAAGATCGAATCTTCATTGGATAAGCATTGAAGATTTTATTGATTTGCTTCAGTTAGAAGATAATAGAGGAGATAATCTTCATCTTTTTTCCTTGTTACAAGTTTTTAGATACGTTGTAGAAGACAACAACTTGATTGATTTTTCTCTAGTGGGTTATCCTATCTATTCACTTAAGAAAGTGGTAGAGGGACTCTTGCTTGAGATCAAGAACATCTTGATAGAATAGTGTATTAATTCTTAGCAATTTCATTATCAAAATGTAAAGCTCCTTAACCTCACTATTAGGACCTTTGATCATAATCTCATTTATTTGATAGTTTATAAATTGTTTTTCCATCATAAACACTTTAGGTTTCATTTCAAAAACGCATGGACTAAAGAGTCAAGCTCAGGAATTGTGATACATTTCATTAATGTTCAAATCATTTTGCTCAATAAGGAAGAAACCTATCGAAAAAACTCAAGAAGAAGATAGTAGACTATCACAATTACCTTCAAACTTTATGTGGCCTTGGGATGTAGCATGAATAGAGGCTTATTTTAGGTGTCGAGATAATTTTTTCCAGATGTAATCCTAGAAGGAGCTGTACTAGCATCAACGTGTGAAAAAGGATTGGCTAAAGGATGGGGATGCTAATACAAAAAAATTTCATTCATTTATATTTATGAAAAAAAGACAAAACAAGATTAAGAAGTTAATTAACGATGTGGGAGTGGAATTTGAAGATAAAAAGGGCATGAAAAATATGGCGTTGGACTATTTTCACCAACTATTTGGTAAAAGTCTTGACTCAAGTGATTCTGTAACAAATCATATAGCTTTATGTGTTTCTACAACAATAAACTCTACTTTGATTTTAGCAATATGAGGGTGAAATTTAAAAATGAAGGGTGAATATAGATCACACATTCCAAATATCTTAAAGGTCCATAACCTTTTGAATAATGAGAAATGTATTGGATTGTCATCCCTAATTGGTAAATATAAAAAAGGTTGTTTTTTCTTTTTGTTTATGATGGATTATAAAAAGAAACTCATGATTAGTGAAATAAGATGTTGAAAGTAAGAAAGACTATAATAATATCCTTAGTGACCCAAGCTATCCCAATATATAGTATATGAGTCTTTCTATTTACATTATGCGAGGAGGAGTTGGGAGGACGTGGTGCAATGAAATGTCAATAATTTATCATGTGGTACCTGGGGCTCTTATATTTTTAAAAGCCTGGTTCTCATTTTGAAATCTTTCTCTTTAAACCAATTTGAGTGATTCAATGAACAAGAACGATAGAAGTTTGAGGATGGATACCATAAATGTTATGTGGATGTTGCGGTTTTTACTATTGAATTGTCAATAAAAACTAAGTTTGTTATCAGAGATCATGAAGGATTTGTTGCTAGGTGTTGTTACTTAACATAAAAAAGAAGGTTGTATTTTTTAAAAATTACTAAAACTTTGACTTAAAGCAGTTCTTGAGCAACCAATCGGATTAGATTACATAAATATCATATTGGAACCAAATATTATATGCATATTATATGCTTAGTTGATGATTAGTTGTCTATTTATACCAATCAAATAGATTATAGTCTAGTTGTTAAAAGATTGTTAAGTCATGCTTGCATATACAAATAACTTTAAAATTTTTCATGTCAAAAGAAATGCTAACAGTGTGGTGCATTGTCTTGCTAAATCTTTATCTAAAAAATTAATTTTTTAAATTAATATATTTTTTTAAATTATTTTGATGTATTAATATCAAAAATAATTTTTAAAAAATAAAAAAATATGATTTTAATATGTTTCTAAATAAAAAATACTTTAAAAAATAATCATAAATATATTATCAAATAAGCTCTAAGCCTTCAATTAGATCTAACAATCTAAATTTTCAGAGCTATGACATGAATTTTTGTATCCTTGTATAAATATTGATGCTTAAATAAAAGTACTTCATTTTTCTATTTTTTTCCCCAAAAAAATCCCACCCCCGGAGTTTATCGCTCCATCTTCGACGCTGTGCATTAAAAAAAATGTAATGGAAACTAATTAATTAGGAGGAGGAGGAGGAGCTTAGATGCAACGTACAATTGCGCAGATGAGGACTTGTTCAACTCCAAAATTAACCAAAATGAAAGCAACAAGAGGAGAACCCGAGTTTCCTTACACATGGAGTGCAGCTCTCTGATGCCATGCCAGGGAAGAAATATCAACAGTCACATGCAGGACCATATCATAAAATGAATAATAACAATAAAAATTAAAAAAATAAAATAAAAGGTCACTAAAAACTCAAGCAAAGTGCCATTATAGATGATTGATATGCAATGCTTAAACTGAAGGCAATTTTATGTACATTTAATTTTCGGGGTTATTTTAATTCATGGGGTTAAAGATTATTTATATTTCTTCTCTCATCTCTAGTTAATTAAATAAAAATGAGACAATAATGAGTGTGTTTTCCAAATGCATGTCTCCTTCACTTTCAACCAAGAACTTACCAACGAGACACCAAGATTCCATCACACAAAAAGCTCAAAACAGCCTGCCCCAGCCACCAGTACCTTCGCCGGAGGATCTAAGACCACATCACATATCACTGGTCTGTAAGGACCCCAAATGAGAGTGTTGTTTCAAAATGGTACAGAAACCCTTTTGAAGGGAAAAAAAAAGTTGTTTTCTAATATTAAAATAATATTTTTTTTATTTTTTAACATTAACACTTCAAAAAATATAAAAACACTAAAAAAAAGTTAAATTAAAGCAAGGAAATAAATAAAAAAATTTAAATTCTCTTAAAAGTATTTTTAAAATACAAAAACAAACTAATTTTAAAATCAATACCCAACAACCAACAGCATCTTTCCTTGATTAAGTTCATCATCAGTACCAACGTGTTAAATCAATCTTTCTACTTTAATTTTAGATATAACAATCTTTATAGAGTAATCAATTTGTCCATTTAAGGGGTGTTTATAAATGTGATAGCATTTGTTTTATAAAATAATTTTTATTTAAAAATATATTATAATAATATTTTTTTATTTTTTAAAATATAGTTTGATATAAAAAAATAATTTTAAATAAAAAAAATGAATTTTAGCCACCGTTCGTTTGGGCTGCAAGCCTGCAATCCGAGACTGGGGCTAAAGTTGAAGTAGGATGGCTGATTCAACCAGCTTAAGAAAATTGAAGGACCACAGAATGAACTGACCCCTTTTTTATGACAGCTAATAACCTCAGGATGTGAAGAGGAGAAAACTCATGAAAGGCGGCCTCCCCTGCAACTTCGTCGTCTCTCGTTTTTGAACAAGTCCTCTTACATTCTACCCTTGAGCCTTCGGACACGTCTCCTACTTCCCTTCCACTTCTGCCCCTTTTCCCGGCATTGCACGTGCCTCTCCTTATATATACACATACCCCGCAATTCTACGTTCGTACATCTCACCGCAAGCATCTCCTTTTCTACTCAAAAACACACACAATCTCTCTCTCTCTCTCTCTCTCTCTCNATCTCTCTCTCTCTCTCTCTCTCTCTCGTTTTTGGTAACTACAACAATGGTTGAGCCTGCAACTGATACCATAGCAGCAACAAAGCTTGTGCCTTTGTTGAAAGATGAGCTTGACATTGTTATACCAACTATAAGGAACTTGGATTTCTTGGAGATGTGGAGGCCTTTCTTTGAGCCATACCATCTTATCATTGTTCAAGATGGCGATCCATCTAAGATTATTAAGGTCCCTGACGGTTTTGATTATGAGCTTTATAATAGGAATGATATTAACCGGATTCTCGGTCCTAAGGCCTCTTGTATCTCTTTCAAGGACTCTGCTTGTCGTTGCTTTGGTTACATGGTTTCTAAGAAGAAGTATATCTTCACTATTGATGATGATTGCTTTGTAAGTTCTTTTGATCTACGCTTTCTCTTTTTTGTTTTTTTTGACGGAATCCTGCATCTGGGTTTATTGTTTTTTGGCTAAAGTTTAGATCTTTATGGTTTGTTGTTGAATTTAGAGGTGGATTTGATCTGTTATCTGATTTGGGTTTTCTTGATTTTGGATCTGTTTGTGTTTTGTGTGCTGATAAATCTGTATGCCAATTCTGTAACTGTTGCTTGTTTTCCGATCTGCAAAGCCTGCTCGTGGATTTCTGTGTTTTCTTTTTCACAATCGTGAGTGATTCGTAGCACATTTTGTTAAGTGATGTACATTGGCATGGTCTTGTTTGAATCTTCTTCATGAAATTTGAATTGACACATTGCATATTTATGAATCTATAAGTCTTAAAGATTTGTACTAGCAAAAACTGAATCCAATTATGCTGGATCTTAAGCATTATGATGTGTTAATGTGTTCTGATTTTTGCTTCCTTTTCATTCTGATAGTGGGGCATTTGGTTTAGAATGTGTCATGCTTTAGACCTTTTCAGTCCATGACCTAAAGGATCTGTCCGTTCTGTTATTATTCATGACACTTTCCTATCATTTTCTCATACCTAATCAATTTGGAATTGTTAAACAAATTCAAACAAGTGGCCCATGGAAAGTAATGTTTACAACTTTGCACAAAGAGGTATCATGTTAATGATGGACAGCTGCGAGTTCTGAATCAGTTCTATGTTTGAATTTTCTGTTATCTCGCATGTTATTTCTAATTAATAATTAAATGAAGCTTTACTTTTTCTCTTTTTTGATTGGTGGGTCCTTGTTTACTATAAATTAGAAAAGGTGATGCATTAGATTTGAAAGCTAATGCTCCACCTGCCCACTTGAAATCACAAAATGACTAGTCAATTGAAAGCTAGTTCTCGGGTAGTAATACTTTTAAGCTGGCTAATATTCTTTTAAAATAAACTTGAAAAGTTTTTTTTTTTTTCCCTCCATGTTTGCGTCTTAAGAATCTTGCCCCAATTTGAGTGCATTATTTTATATTCTTGACTATTCAACAAAAAAGATTATATATGTTTAACTGTTAACATGTGGATAGGTTGCTAAGGATCCATCTGGCAAAGCTATCAATGCACTTGAGCAGCACATCAAGAACATTCTCTCACCGTCAACTCCATTTTTCTTCAACACCCTCTATGATCCTTACAGAGAAGGAGCAGATTTTGTGCGTGGGTACCCCTTCAGTCTTCGTGAGGGTGCCCCTACTGCTGTTTCTCATGGCCTCTGGCTCAACATTCCTGATTATGATGCACCTACTCAGCTTGTCAAGCCTCTTGAGAGGAACACCAGGTACGTGATCCATTGGTGAAATAAAAGACTTAATTTGGCCTCTTGTTTAATTAGATTCCAACAATATGCTTATGATTTATCAGGTATGTGGATGCTGTTTTGACCATTCCAAAGGGCACCCTGTTCCCCATGTGTGGTATGAATTTGTGTTTCGACCGTGACTTGATTGGACCTGCAATGTACTTTGGTCTCATGGGTGATGGTCAACCAATTGGTCGCTACGATGATATGTGGGCTGGCTGGTGCACCAAGGTATACATGCGCATCTATGTTCTTAAAAATATATGCAACTTTTTTTTTTATCTTGTTATCATTTTCCTTGTTTTCCTGTAGGCTTCAACTCGTTAATACCTTGCTACTAGCAAGACATGTAATGTAACCCATACACAACCTGTCAAGGTATTTAAATGATATTTGTTTTCAGGTCATCTGTGACCATCTGGGACTAGGAGTCAAGACTGGTTTGCCATATATCTATCACAGCAAGGCTAGCAACCCGTTTGTGAACCTGAAGAAGGAGTACAAGGGCATCTTCTGGCAGGAAGAGATCATTCCCTTCTTCCAAGCTGCTACTCTTCCAAAAGACTGCACCAGTGTTCAAAAGTGCTACATTGAACTGTCCAAGCAGGTAAAGGAAAAACTTGGAAAGGTTGATCCATACTTTGACAAGCTTGCTGATGCCATGGTTACTTGGATTGAGGCCTGGGATGAGCTTAACCCCGGCGGAGCTCCTGCTAAGGTTTCCAATGGAAAAGCTTAATTGAAATTTTGATTAGGTGCTTCAGCCAGGAAGAGCGAAGAATTTACGCATTCAAGTCACTTTTTTTTAAGGGAAAAAACCTGAGCTGTGGTCAATACTTGGATTTTCAGATTGGTGGATGTAATATTTATTTAGTAATTTATAAACTTCTTGTTTTGAGTTTAACAGGAATAAAATACATTTAGTTCAGCAATAAGATACGCCTTCTTGGATTTGGTAGAAGTTAAGATGAATGATTATAGTTAAACTTCTTACCAGGTATTGAGAAACAATTTATGTGGGGCAGGCTTCTCGTTTCATTCCCTTTCTTCCATCAATACGTTGGACCGTGTAGAGCTTGATGGGATATGAATTTTGAATCTATCAAGAGCTTAATTCTCCCCGGCATATTCCACTGTCCATTAGCTGGATAAAGAGCGTGGGGGAGCGTTGTAATTACTGTATTTTTCGTGCAAAAATATATTAAATTCATTTAAAAATATATGAAAATAATTTTTTTTTTATTTGTCACCCTTGGTCCCACACAAGTGAAACAAGAAATAGAGACAGAACAAAAGGTATCCAGCAAGACTTTGTGATCCTGTAGCTTGGACTTCGAGTAAAATCCTGCATGCCAGATTTCAGTTCGTCAAATGAGCCAAGAAAAACTAGAACAATCGCTCAACTTCTGGGTCAATTACTGGGAGTTTTACAGGTCTAATGGCACAAACACTAGTCCATGATGAATGAAATGAAACTTGTGCTGTTATTTCTTCCATGGCAAATGTCACGAGGCACCCAGCACCTTGATGGTCTGTACAGTTTTTTTTAAAGAAATGAATCTAAATTGTCACAGCGGATTAATAAATAACATCTTACACAACACTCAAAATTGGCACAGGATTATTCAATAGAAACACAAGATTGCTTCCAGCACTACATAGTTGCTCCTCAACTGCAATGGCAACTGAGAACTCGTGTGATCAATGGAGCACATCCAAGGATATGCGAAACCTTCAACTAAGCAGATAATGAATTTTGATTATGCTGTTGCCTCAAGGGTTAATTCTTAAGAGCTAGAGGTTGGATCACTGGTATCCCCTGTTTTTGGACGTTTGGCTTTAGGCTCTTCACTATTTTCATGGTTAAGATGTCCATTCACTGCCTCTGGACCTAAAAGAGATACATGCTTGGTGGTAATTTGACGACCTGCCCTTAGTTTTGGTCCCCAATGTCTTTCAGGATTTGGAAGGAAGCGTGCAACCTTTTTGGCTTGTGCCTTGCTAAGAGATGCAACAGCTCGGGCAAAGTTCGCCTAGACAAGAAGAAACTGAAGTTAAGAGAACTCCGCCACATGACATTAACCCACAAGACAATGTGCATCTTAAAGTACAAATATGGGTAACGTGTTGAAGAATTGCTCTAACATGGAATTCAGAACATAAAAAAAGGAGGGGGGGGGGGGAGGAATTATGATTTGCAGCTTGGGAAGCAAACATACTTGAAGGACTGGTTCTTTTGCGAGTATAATGCTTCCTGGCTGATCAGGCGCTTGAGCTTTCACAGGGTGATTTTTCACCTACATGAAGATACATCTCATCAATTCAAAAATGTTTTCAATGGCAGGAAAAGGCTGTTATTCTTTACATGTACATCAATCCATTTTGCAAAACTTCAAACAATAGAACACAGTTATAATAGTCACTTTAAAAAGATTCTATCCAAGATATTTTAAGGGAATTGAAAAAACATATCAAAAGAAAAAAGAGAACTTCTGCAATCTCAAACGAATAAGCTAACTTCTTCAATCTATGTCAACTTCACTCACCTAACATAACAAAAGAAAAAAGAGAACTTCAACAATCTCAAACGAATACGCTAACTTCTTCAATCTATTTCAACTTCACTCACCTATAAGGAATGGAAAGCTTTTTTTTTTTTTGAAAAAAAATAAAAATTGCACATGCACATGGAAAGGTACTAGTAAAACACCTTTCCTGTTGTCAAATGGTGATAGCAGCGAACTCTCATTTTTGATATTTGCTTCCTATGAATCAAATAATTACCAATGAGGGAAAAAAAATATCTGGGATTATCAAGGAAAAGCATGAAGGAAAACCTTGGACATGAGACCTTGCACTGTGTCTCGTTATTTCTCAAAGAAGAGAAAAAAGTCCAGGAGACTCAAACAAAAAGCTCATTGTTCAATCAAATTTAGCATGCATCAGGAAGAATATGAAACCTTTAAAAAAGATGAAAAAAAAGAAAGACAGAGAGAGAACCACACGCACAAATGTATGGTGAGGTACTAGTAAAACACCTTTTCAAAAATCAAAAGGTGCTATCAGCGAACTCCCATTTTGTTATTTGCCTCCCATGAATCAGATAATCACCAAAAAATGAACATTATCTGGGATCATGAAGGCGAAAGCAGGAAGATAGGAGAACCTTTGACATAAGTCCTTACCCAGCCAAAGAAGAAAGAGAAAATCCAGGAAGCTCAACCAAATTGTGATTTCTTTGATCTAGTTTACATTATAAGGCAAAAAAGGGAAACTATTTTTTAGAAAAAGAGAGAGAGCCACACAGACACACATGCATGGTGAAATACTACTAGAACACCTTTCACCTTTCTAAGATCAAATTCAAAAGGTGCTATCAGCAAATTAACATTTTATTATTTGCCTCCCATGAATCAGATAATCAGAAAAAACAACCTTATCTGGAATTTTGAAAGCAAAACAACAAGTAAAGGAAAACCTTGGACAGGAGTTATCTACATCAAACAAACTGCAACCTATGAATGAAGGAAAGGAAACCTTTTTTATTTTCAAAAAGAACCATGCACACGCTCATGTATGGTGAAGTACTAGTAAAACACCTTCTAAAACCAAAAGGTGCTATCAGCGAATTCCCATTATAATTTTTACCTCCCATGAATCAAGTAAGCACAACAAACAACCTTATCTGGGATTATGAAGGCAAAACAGGAAGTAAATGAAAACCTCGGACAGGAGCCATTACCCAGTATAGTATCATGTCCCAAAGAAAGAAAAATTGCAGGAAGCCCAAACAAATTGCAATCATCTTCAATCGATTTTAACTCAATGCATAAGGAAGGAGAGGAAAACATTTTTCTTTCTTGAAAAAAAAAAAAAAAACACCCTGCACACGTATGGTGAGGTGCTAGTAAAACACCTTTCTTAAAAAGGTGTTATGAGCAAACTCCCATTTTGATATATGCCTCCATGAATCAGAGAGACAGAAAACAACACTATCTGGGATTATGATGACAAATCAGTAAGCTAAGGAAAGCATCAGACATGAACCTTTACCAAGCATCTTATTATGTCCCAGACGAGGAAGAAAATCCAGGAAGCTCAAACCAGTTGCTATTTCTTCAATCTATTCTAACTTCATGTATCAGAAAGGAAAGGAAACCTTTATTGAAGAAAAGAAAGGCACACATGTACCATGAGGTAATAGTAGAACACCTTTCTAAGATCAAAAGGTGCTATCAGAGAACTCCCATTGTTATTTCCCTCCCATGAATCAGATAATCACAAATGTAAAAACAACCCTATCTGGGATTATGAAGGCAAAGCATGAAGAAAAGTCTTGGACATCAGTCTTACCCAGCATCTCATTATGTCCCAAATGACATCCATGGGGGCATCAGATTTTAGCCCCAGGGGATTCACATGTGTCCCGGAGATGCGATATCCTGCATTGATCACAGCAGAACGGAAAATTACTGCTGAAGGCGAGGTGCATTTTAGTGTTGCACAGAGGTTGTGCAGACTCAAAAAGAGTGGAACATCAGGCAATTCCTGCAAACAGTAAAGTAAGGAATAAGAACACCTATATCATTAAGACAGTAGTAGTAAAGATACATTTTTTTTTCTAATTTTCCCTCATGATTAAAGCATGGCAGACTCAAGTCAAGTTCCATTTTTGTTTTTTTTGGTTTCCCACCCTTTTTCCCCTTATGAAAGATTATTGTTACTCCATTATGCAAAACATAATGCAGCACACTGAACTGCTAGTTGGAATACAAACACCAACAATCATTTTTTGAGGAAAAAGCATCAGCCAAGAAGTTGAAGTACAAAAATGCATCTTAAAAATATGCATTCCTAATTCTTTGTTGAATTGATAGGAACATGCATCTCTAGCATCAAATTTCCAGCAGCACCGAAATTTTCCAACAGTTCAACCCTTTGCACAGCACTAGCAAAGGAATGGAACAGCTGAAGAAAATGGACACAAGGCTGCAAAAGAAGCACAAGAACTTACCTCAGATATTGTTGTCAGTACAGCAGAGATGTGATCATATGCAGGATATCGGTCCTTCATTGATTTCACACCTTCTAGTACAGAAGTCAACCATTCTTGACCATGAATGGGAGCAGACCATATAGGTCCACCCATGTTGTATTTCTTTCCACAATCACTGCACTCTTGAGGAACAACAGGACCAAACCCAGGAAGATATCTGACACTACTACCCTGCATAGTGAAACCAAATGTTGAACAATTAAGAAAAATTTCTGGCTAAAATAAAGTTGCTTATCCAGAATAGCCATGATAATTTGAAACTTTCTTTCCTTGACAAATTGAGATCCGTTATGAAAGATGTCAAGATATTTTACAGTCAAGACAATTTGATTCAAACCAACAGGCACTCCTCATTTTTTACTTGGTGGGTCAACAAGTATGCTGGTACATGCACCCTTCTCATAATTAGAAATTTTAAATTGCTAGAGCCCAGTGATTTGCATTTATGTTTCAAACTTAATTAGATATCCACCAACAGAGTTTGTCAGGTTGGAAGTGCATTAAAGGAATTGTTCACACTTGCCAAACTGGGAGCTCACTACCAAATTGAGCCATATAATGTTGGAATGTTCCCCCCACTCAAAATCAACCAAACTTAAAACACTGCTAGCCATGGTACAAGCAAGATCACCAATAAAGTGATGACATGCAAAAGAATTAAATCAATATAATGCATGCATACATGTCAATAACCAGGCACAAATGACATCAAAAGAGGATGCATACCTTGGACATAGTCCTCCCAATAGGCTGAAGATGATAAGAATCACAACCAATGCACTGATAAACATATGAGAGCTTAAGAGGAGTGTTTTTCATAGCACTTGCAGAACTGCAGTCAATGATTTCAGTTCAGTCAACTTGATCTGGAACTGCTATCTTCTATTTGTAGCAAACCTTAACAAAAGGAATCAGGCTACCTACGTGTACACGCGAACAAAAACCCGAACATAAAAGTCCATCTGAACAGACAGAACAGGAGCAATGTAACGCTTGTAGCGATTTGCATGACTCTGCATTAAGAAAGAAACAAATAATCATTTGAATAAGAAAAAGAAGTCCCAATTCAAGAAAGAAACTCTTGGTGCTCATCTCCCCAGCAATTTGTCTAACATTTCTTTAGACCAAAATCATGCAAATAGCTTGTCAAAGCTCTACAAAAGAAGGGGGGGAAAATCTTTTCAAGAGCATGAATGTACCTCAATTGAGGCAAGGAGGATCCTTAAAGCCATTTCGTGGCAGTATTTCCCTCTCAAAGGGTAAGAACCATACCTAATTCCACCAGTATTTGTTAGAAGGTATGCCATCGGTCTCAGAAAAAACTGCTACCAAGAGGGTAAAGACAGTGTAATCTTACTTCGAATAACAAACTTCGCCATTGCCTCCACAAAGCACTGCCATATCAGTTGCTGTACACATCAGCATTCCGCCATCAACAACAGACTGAACTGCAGAGTCCAGAAATACTGAAGGTGACCCATAAGGATCAAGATCAACCTGAAACAATATTAACCAATGAAGAAACGAGCAGTAGCTGTTTTGTCTTTTTCTGATTTGACATATACTGAGAAAACTGCTTGGACTTTCTGAAAGAATTGAACTAATCGTCATGGAAATAGCTAAAAGTATTCTATTTTGTTTATAATGGAGATAGCAAACACATTTTCAAGAGAAAATACCTCCATACTCCAGATAAAGATTTTCAGAAATCTAAATTAAACAAGTAAATAAGGTGCATACCACATCAAATTCTTTTGGGTGAGTGAGCATATATACACGAGAATCAGCAAGATGTGATTCAACCTTTGAAATTGCCACCGAACCATTGAACTTAATATTCTTTTGACAAGCTTCAACTGACGCTGCAGGAAAAAAAAGTTCCTGCAAACAGTTTCTTATTTTGGCCATATAAAGTTACAGAACATACAGATATGTGAGAATGTCTATGTTAATGACCTTCTGATATAAGAAGCACCATCTAGATCTATTCATGTGGCCATTTGGTGCAAGAATGTGTCTTTTCAAAACCAACCAACAGGCAAAAGCTTCCAGAAAGTCTAGATATACCTTTATCATTATCCAAGGCCACAACTTTACCAATCCCTTCTACCTCACGAGCATATCGTAGAGCTCTTAACCCAGAAGCTGATAATGCCTGCATATCAAGAAGGAAAATACTTGCGAAATGATTTATGATCCTATAGAATCATAAAAAAATAAACCCAAAAAAATAACAGCTCATTAATTAAGAGAGCATACAAATATATAGAAATAAGAGATTCGCTATAGAACCTCAAGAACTTTTGGTGGTTTCAGCTCCCCATGATGATTTTCCTCTGTGTTCTTCACTGATTTTTCTGAGATGCTGCAAGGTTCATTTTGAGATATCTCTTCATGCACTTCGCACTCACCATTAGATTTTTCGTTATCCAAAGCAGACCCAGTAGATGCTTCTTCCAAAACAGGTCCAGAGGCATCCTTCTCAGATGCCTTTTCAGCTGATTTTGTTCTTTTGGACAACATTGCTTCATGCTCCTCTTGTCGTTTGGAGATAAATGTCCTCAGGACAGCAATGGACAAATCTCTGTTGTTAACCTGGCAATTGTAGAGCCAAATTATGAGGATCCTCTTATTGCACAAGGCAGGCACAATGCACAGAAACAGTAAAACAAACAGAAAAAAATTTGTAACTCAGGCAAAGAAAAATTAGTAGACTTCATTGTCATGTGAAAGTAGCAGTTCTAAATCATTCACTGAAAAGACAATCAAAACCCCCACAAATTGATTGACAACAGAGAAGGCTACCTGATTACAGTTCGTTGAGAGCTTTCACTTCAACTAATTACAGTTTCGTTTCTCCATTAAAAGTCATTAAAGATAAACATTTTAAAAAGCCAAAAGTGTGGACCATGGAATGTAAAACAATGATGCCCCTTTTATTACAAGCTAGAAAAAGCTTAGCTATGATTAAAAATCATGTTAACATGTAGAAATACAATAAAAGGCAACACAATCATTCTCCAAAATACAAAAATTCAGTCCTTTTCTCTTCCTTAGATATTTCAAAGATTCAAACTTTACATACCCATTACATACACATTACAAAAAGTAACCATGAAAAGATAAGATTTTGTAACCTGGGCTTTGTTGAAAAACACTTGGTTTTTAACATTCATAAGTATCTCAGCCTCTCCTTCTTTAATAATGGTATAATCTTGCAGATCTTCTGCCATTTTCCTATGTATTTATGAATCAAAGACAACCTCTTAAGAACTGAAAGGAAAAGATTTTTCTGATACTTCAGAGCTCTTGAAATCAACAAGGACATGCATCAGTGTCAAGTAAAGAGCTTTATTTATACATGTGAGTCTCTCATATGTCTGCTCTTCAAAACTGCAAGTGGATTTGCTTAAACCCTAATTTCTGACCCTAGGGCACGTTAGATACTTCCTGGTGTTTTTTGCTGCTGTGAACTGGAGGGTTGTGTTTTGATTGGGTGGGTTAGTTTGAAAACCTCTTGGGCCTCCTCTTACAGTTCAAAGAAAGGATGGCCTCGACTTTAAGCTTAAGGGGCCTTCCCTCTTGCTGTGTCTAAAATAAAAATTTTGCAACCCAGGCGTCCTTGACTCTCAAAATATTAGTCGCCAATTTTAATTCGTTCAAGGTATCATGCGAAGAATTGATTAATCATGATAATTTATAATGTTGTGAGAATTATCGCTAGGTTTGGTTCTTTTCCTAAAATACATATAGTGATGTTAACACTTTTTTTTAATTTTTGGTAACTTTCATTGATATGAAAAACAAAGAAAAATTTCTCTTTCAAATCTCATGTCCCATTTAACTTATTGTTTAGCAATAAAAATAGTAATAAATATTTTTCTTAATATTTACAAATTAGACAACCAATAATAATATGGTTTGGATTTTTAAGAAAGCTTGATAAAAATATTATTAAAAGATATCTAAACCAATTAATTCTATAAAAATCAAAACGAAATATATCATGAATATAACAATCACAAATTTAATTATATAATGTTCGATGTACATCTAATATATTATTGTTAAAAGTACAAGAAATTCTTAAAAAAGAAATTAGTAGAGTTTTTCTAATTATTTCATCACCAAGTTTTTGATTCAACCAATTTCCACAACCTGTAAAAAAAAAATTTCAACATTTCATATGATATCATCTAGTATTTTCACTAATTTAATATCCCATCTTTTAGGACTCTACTTTCTAAATATCATCAACAATTAATTTTTAATGTTCTTAATTCAAAAACATTTATTACTTATCAAAGGATATTTTTATTATTAATATTATTACTATTATTATATATAATTTAAGCATAGTTCATGGCATATTCAAGGATGTAAAGCAAATTTATGACCAAACATAATTTAAATCATTTGAATTCCAAACTAATTAGCATTACATCATTTATAATAATGTCTAGCATTCTAAAATAAACCAAAATATAACATCTTAGGACATGTTTACATATAAAATGACCTAACAATTTGTTACATTGCAAAATTGAATAAAAAGGTAAAATTCTTAAAACAAACTATGGACCAATGTGCTACTATGAGGCACCTAAAATTTATTTCATATAAGATTAATCACACTTAAATATAACATAAGATAAAATGTGCATTAATTAAAAGTTCTTTAATTCAACTTAATTAAATCAACCATTGATAGACTTCACACCTCTAGGTTACTAATAATATTAGTCTCTCTCGAACACATTTTGCATTATCATAATAAGTTTTTATCTTATACCAAAAACCAGTGACACGACTAAGAGATTAATGTCTTTTTCTAAGTGTAGAAGTATTAAAGTAATAAATAACACAATAAGACCAGAGTTGAATCATAAAGAGGTTAACTATATAAATAATAATGATGATGAATTAAATAGGACTTTGAGATGTAAGATTAATATGAAAATTAAACAAAGATAAAATAATTGTCAAGATTGGATGATCCACTAATGGTATTTCAAACAAGTGTAATATAAATTTGTTTTATTATTCAACTAGAAACCATACATAAATGAGGTTCTAATTGAATTATAAATTATTAACATGATTATATTAGTTATCTTATTCGAATAATACTAATACTTGTACATGTTGTTAGGTATTCATGGTTATAATTTACTTTAACAATAAATTAAATTCCTCTCATAATACAAGTGTTGGTTATACTATATAGTTGGACTATGAAAATGTTAGGTATTTGTTGTACTAAGAGTTATATAATATAAATCTAGATTAAACATTTAATAAGCAAAGTATTAAGAGTGAAAAGGATAACAAATACAAAACATGTTAGTATCAAACATTAAGGTCCATGTTAAGTTTATAATATACTTATTCTTACACTATTAATATAACTTTTTCACCTAAATATAATAAACCTAACTAAATATAATGAAAGAGAGAAATATAAATAAATAAGATATAAGTTAACTAAGTAAAGAAAAGAAAATAAAAGACATAAATGATTAGTACTTAAAATAGTAGTTTTATCAAGGTTTTGTATTAGCATTTTGCACTTGATGTATCAGTAACTCTTTAATTAAAACATATTTTATAATAACAAATCTAATACTATAAGACACCTTTAATTTATGGTAAATATTCATATTAAATGCAGGCCTATCACATAATGATAGATTGATGAGTTCAATTACTAAAATTAAGAAGACAAAGAGAGGGTAAAGTTTAGAAAAAAAATACTGGTTTAGTCCAAACTAGAACACTATTCAGTCATTAGGTCATATATGGAGTTGTAAAACTTGAATTTGGGTCTGTTCTATATGGATGGAAAGCCAAGATATGGGCCTAAAACATTCATGGGAATGCAAGACTCAATTTTGCTATTTAGAAATCTAGATCTTAGCAACAACAAAGAAGTTTGAATCTGTCTTATAGCTAAAAATTATTCAATATTTAGCCTATATATTGAGTTCTAGAAATCCAAATGATCTCAATTATTTTTTGTTGGAAAGCTGAGATAATTTTTTAGAAGTTTCATGATTTAAGTTTGTTCAAATTCTGATGTTAGCAATGTTATTTTATTCATACAAGAAGATAAGGATTGTCACCAAGTCAATAGTTGGTCACCCATTCAATAATTAGTCAACAAATCAATAGTTCTCAATTTTAGCCTATAAAAGGAGATATTTATCATGTATTTAAGCATTTTAGTTTTTAAATCAAGATCATGTTCTTACTTTCTCTTTATTCTAATGCTTAAGTTTTACTTATATTAATCTCTTGTTTATACTTTTCATTTTCTTTTCTTTACTTAGTTACTTTTTATTTTATTTATGTTCTTATCTTGTTTATTTACGTTTCTCTCTTTTATTATGTTTAGTTAAGTTTAGTACGTCAATGTGAAAATAGTATACTAATGGTGTAAGAATAAGTATAGTATAAACTTAACATAAACTTTAATGTTTAATACTAACATGTTTTGTATTTGTTATTTTTTTTCACTTTTAATACTTTACTTGTTAAATGGTTAATCTAAATTTATGTTGTATAGCTCTTGGTACAATAAATACTTGGTACTTTCATAACACAAACCGTATGATATAACCAATACCTGGTACAATAAATTTATGTTGTATAGCCCTTGGTACAATAAATACTTGGTACTTTCATAGCATAAACTGTATGATATAACCAATACTTGTGCTATGAAAGGAACTTGATTTGTTGTTAATATAAGTTATAATCATGAATATCTAATAATATTTAAATGTATTAGCATTATTTGAATAAGATAATTTATGTAATCATGTTAACAATTTATTATCTAATTGGAACCTCCTTTGTTTGTGGTTTCCAATTAAGTAATAAGAGTTTCTATTATACTTGTTTAAAATATCATTAGTGGATCCTCTGACCTTGACAATAGTTTTTATCATTGTTGATTAGTACTTAAAAGTGCATTTTTATCAAGGTTTTATATCATCATTTTGCACTTCAAGTATCAATAACTCCTTAACTAAAACATGTTTTATAATAACAAGTTTGATACCATAAGATACCTTTAATTTATGATAAATATTCACCCTAAATACAAGCTTATTATAAATGAAAGGATTGATTGATGGGTTAAAGTATTGAAATTGAAAGGACAAAGAAAGGTTGAAGCTTAGAAAAAAGATATTGGTTTAGTCCAAATTGAAACACTATTCAGTAATTAGATCATAATTGGAGCTATAGAACTTGAATTTAGGTCTGCTTTATATGGATGGAAAGTTAAGATATAGGCTTAAAACTTTGATGCAGAAAACAAGAATCCATTCTGTTGAATGGGAGTCCAAATCTTAGTAATAACATAAAAATCCAAATATATCCTACAACCTAGACACTGTTTAGTGTTTAGTCTACATTTTGAGTTCTAGATGTCTAAGTGACATTAATTTTTTTTCCTAGAAAACTGAGATAATTTCCTGAAACTTTTATAAACAAGGTTGGTTCAAATTCTAATGTTACCAATGACTTTTTATTCAAACAAGAGGAAGATTGTTACCAATTCAAGAGTTGGTCACCCATTTAATAATTAGTCAACAAATTAATATTTTCTAATTTTGACCTATAAAAGGAGGTATTTGTTATGAATTTAGGCATCATGGTTTTCAGATCAAGATCATGCTCTTGCTTTCTCTCTTTATATTTATTGTAATACTTAAGTTTTACTTATATTAATCTCTTATTTATACTTCTTATTTCCTTTTTTTTACTTAGTTAACTTTTATCTTATTTATGTTTCTTTTTTTTTTATTATATTTAGTTAAGTTTAGTATGTTAAGGTGAAAAGGGTGCATTAATGGTGTGAGAAGATGTATAGTATAAACTCAACATGGACTTTAATGTTTGATACTAACATGTTTTGTATTTGTTATTTTGTTCACTTTTAATACTTTGCTTGTTAAATGGTTAGTCTAAATTTATGTTGTATAACTGATATTTGTGCTGTGAAAAGAACATGATTTGTTGTTAACATAAGTTATAATCATGAATACCTGACAATATTTACAAGTAATAGCATTGTTTGAATAAGATAACTAATGCAATCATGGTAAACATTTATAATCCAATTGAAACCTCTTTTATGTGTGGTTTCTAGTTGAATAATAAGAGTTTATGCTATACTTATTTAAAATATCATTAATGGATCTTCTAACCTTGATATTTATAATCCAACTGCACATTCACCATAAACTTATAGGTTTGTTAAATGTTAATAGTTTTTATAATAAATTATTATCTTTTTTTTATCATGCTGTGGAATAGAATTTTCTAATATCTTTAGCACGACAAATCATAATCTCTACTGCTACTGCTGAATAACTTATTGATCAATTGTAATCTTTCATCCTTGCAATTAATCCCTTCATGAGTTGTATAAATTGGTCAACTAAAAAAAGTCATAAAAAGCTTAAATTGGATTTGAGCCTTCATTTATGAATTCTTATGTCTTTTGGTTTTATTAATAACATATTATTTTGTGTTGTTATTTCTTTTTTTTTAAGTGTGTTTCAGGTTTGTCAGTATTTAGTGTTTCACAGGATGTCTTCTATACTCTATTTTTCTATCATAAAACATTGAGGACAATATCTCATTTTGATTGGAGGGAAAATAGTAGTAATTGATATAAAAATAATAACAATTAATTATGTTTTATATTTCATAAATCATTTGACAAAACTATTATTAGGATGACAGAGTAATAAGGAATTTTATTGATTCTTAAGATGTATCTTGGTAAATATTTTTCAATAGTTATTTGCAATATTCATAACAAGATCTATCAAAATACTTCTTGAAATATTCAGGTTTATAAACTCTTTCATTGTTATTAATTGATTATGCTCATATACTCATCTAACAAGTATTCTTAAACGTTCATTTTTACACACACACTTTAACATATGATTGTGGGTTGTAAATTGGATTATTATATTATTTATGTTTTTTTGTTCAACGTAACAATTAAATAAAAAGGATAATATATAATATGCAAAAAAAGGAGAAAAATGTAAATAAATAAATAAAAATATAGATAAGTTTGGTTTTGTAGTCTCCTTAACTTAAGCAATTAAGCCTAAAGGGGTGTTTTAACACCTAAACCCTAAAGTTAACCAATTTAAGAGCTATTGACCCAATGCTTATTGCATGAGTTGAGGAGAAAAGTTTAAAGGAATCAAATATTGCACTATCTATACATTAGTAGCAGCAACCTGAGTTACTAAGCTTGTAAGGGTGTCTCAACAGCTAATACTCTAAGACCAATTAGTCTCGGAGTCATTAGCCGAAAGCTTATTACATAAGTTAAAGATGTATTATGTTTTAAGTTATAAGTATCTATATTAATAAAAAAAATAAAAAAAAGAAAAAAAGAGAAGAAAATAATAATAATCCCAACCCAAGGAAATTAACATTACACATTAGAACAAAAATTTTATTTTCTTCTAAATAAAGCCCCCATAACCATATGTTGATATACTGAGCATAAAAAGAAGGTTTATTAATATCTTGTTTAAGAGGTATTGAGTACATATATAAATTTAATAAGAGTTTGTTTATCTAGATAGATTAATGAAAGTTGAATGATGAATACCTTACTTTGTGGAATTTGTAAATTATTTTTCTATTTTAGCACTTTGATTACTAGGGACTAGTAACAAGTTGATTGAGGGGTGTGATTAGTACTTAAAATTATATTTTTATCAAAGTTTTATATCATCATTTTGCATTTGAAGTATCAATAACTCCTTAACTAAGGCATGTTTTATAATAACAAGTCTGATATTGTAAGGTACCTTTAATTTATGGTAAATATTTATCCTAAATATAGTCCTATCACACAAATAAAAAAATTCATTGATGAGTTGAAGTATTTAAATTGAAAAGACAAAGAAATGACCAAACTTAGAAAAGAGATGTTGAAGTAGTCCAAATTGAAACACCGTTAGGTAATTGGGTCATATATGGAGCTGTAGATCCTAGATTCAGGCATGCTTTATATGGATGAAAACCTAAGACATAGACCTAAAACTTTCATGTGAAAGTAAAGACTCAATTTTACTATTTAGAAGTCACCAATTTTACTATTTAAACTAAGGCATGCTTTATATGGATTGTCACCAAGTTAAGATGTAACCACCAACTCATCAATTAGTCCTTAAATTAATAAGTTCTAATTTTAGCCTATAAAAGAAGGCATTTGCTATGCATTGAGGCATCTTGGTTTCCAGATCAGAATCATGCTCTTGCTTTCTTTCTTTTTTTATTTTTGTAATGCTTAAGTTTTACATTCACTAATATCTTGTTTTTTCCTTTCATTTCCTTTCCTTTACTTAGTTAGTTTTTATTTTATTTATGTTTTTATCTTGTTTATTTATGTTTCTCTCTTTTATGATGTTTAGCTAAGTTTATTATGTCATGTTGAAAAAGTTACACTAATGGTGTAAGAATAAGTATAGTGTAAACTCAACATGGACTTTAATGTTTGATACTAACATATTTTGTATTTGTTATTTTGTTCACTCTTAATACTTTGCTTGTTAAATGTTAATATAGATTTATATTATATAAAACTTGATACAACAAATACTTGGCACTTTCATAGCCCAACCATATGGTATAACCTATAACTTATGTTATAGAAGAAACTTAGTTTGTTGTTAACATAAGTTATAATTATGAATGTCTTACAATATTTACAAGTATTAACATTATTCGAATAAGTTAACTAATGTAATCATGTTAACAATTTATGATGTGATTGTAATCTTCTTTGTATGTGATTTTAATTGAATAATAAAAGTTTATACTATACTTATTTGAAATATCATTAGTGGATCCTCTAACCTTGACATGCTTTTTTTACTATTTAATCCTCATATTAACCTTACCATCTCAAAGTTCTTATCATTTTTTTTCTTTTTCTTTATTATTATTATTAGTAGTAGTAGTAGTATTATAATTATTATTAGTATTAGTATTACTATTGATTAGTACTCAAAAGTGCATTTTTATCATGGTTTTATATCATCATTTTGCACTTAAAGTATCAATAACTCCTTAACTAAAGTACGTTTTATAATAATCTATCTAATAATATAAGATACCTTTAATTTGTGGTAAATGTCCATTTTAAATGCAGGCCTATCACATAAATAAAAGGATTGATTGATGACTTTAAGAACTTCAATTGCAAAGGCAAAGAGATGATCAAACTTAGAAAAGAGATGTCGGTGCAATCCAAACCGGAACACTGTTCGGTAATTGGGTCATATCTAGAGCTATAGATCTCAACTTTATATGTATGGAAAGGTAAGACATAGGCCTACAACTTTCATATGGAGCCGAAGATCTAAAAAGGCCATTTTCAAGTCCAAATTATTGCAAAAA
>SRLM01000146.1:298034-389751 GCA_015708895.1 Populus ilicifolia | reverse complement strand
ATAAAACCATGATAAAAATGCACTTTTGAGTACTAATCACCAAGCTAATTCCCTCTTTTCGACTTTCAACCACCATTGTCTTATAACAAGGAACAAAACAGGGACATACCTTATTCACAATTAGAATTCCATCCAGATGAGGCATCAACGCAATCTTGGCTCTCTTCAGAAAATCTAAGCCAAGAATGACGTCAAAATCGTCAAACGTCACTTCCAATAAATCCTGCTTTCCCTGCCACTTATCCAGCACCATAGGCACGCTATATGTCATGCCTAGTATCCGTTGCACCTTCACATTCACTACCTTCATCGAAGTCTGGTTGTTACTCAAACGCAACCTAAGCTGCATCACCAACCTGTCGGCAAAAAATGTTTTCGTAGCACCAGAATCCAACATAGCAACTATCTCTCTATCATTAACTCTAATTTTAACAATCATTAGAGAATCCACAATACCCAATTTACCTTGTCGCAGCACATCAATCCATGCAAAGTCAGTTTCGACAAGACTGGATTCGGCCATCAAATCCTGCATCTCAGCAACTAAACAATTTAGTACATGCATTGGGTTGATATGCGTGACTGCTTCCTCTTGTTCACTATCACCCACAAGAATTGCATTCAACCTTTCCTTCTTCGAGCATTCTCTTACATAGTGTGGTTCACTGCAAATGAAACAACCTACATTCGGCTTGCTGGGGTCTTTTTGTTGCACATCACCTACTTGTCTTTTCCTTTATCATTCTCAGGCTTGTATCCTCCCCCACCAAACTTCTTTTTCTTCCTCTTTTCATCCCTCTTATCCTTAGCCTTGAATCTCGAGGGGACAGGAACAGAACCATCTCGTATTGTTGTCTTAAAGTCAACCAAACTATCCGCGGCAGCAAAGGCAGACGATAAGTCTTTGACATTCTGCCTCTGCAACTCAGCCTGTCCCAAGGCTGTAAACCCAACATGAAGTTGAATAGTTTATCTTCCTCAGACATGTTCTCTATGTCCAGGATCAAAGAACTGAAATCTTTGACATGATCCCTTACCGATTTGTCTTACTTCAATTTCTTCAAGTCTTCTCTAGCCAGCCAAGATGTGTTGTTCAATAAGAATTGTTCTTTCAACTCTTGTTTCAAGCGATCCCAAGTATCAATTTTAGGACGCCCAGCATTCAGATCATCCTTGATCCAAGTCCTCCACCACAACTTCATGTCACCAGACAAATACATCACTGTGATGTTTACCTGTTCGTCAACCCCAATTCTAGCAACCCCGAAGTACTGCTCCATGTCCCATAGAAAATTTTCCAACTCTTTAGAACTCCTTGTGCCACCGAATGGCTTAGGTTTTGGTACTCTAGGTTTGGACGAGCCACTACCCGTTAGGACATTCACTACTACCTTCTTTAATACGCAATCTCCCCCTCCAGAATCTGTATCTTGTTGTTTACCTCTGCCGCAAGATCAACATACTGCCCCGCAGCCCTCTCTGCCATTTTCACAGCATACACAAGTCTATCATTCACTGTCTGATTTTCGTTTTCAGTCAAGGAACCCAGAACAGTTTTGATATAGGTGAGTCTCTCATGAATCGCCTTCATACCTGATGGTATTTGACGTTCAGCAGCAACTTTACGAACAGAACAAGCTAAGGCTCTAATACCACTTGTCACAGGGATAAAATTTTTGTCGCAATCTTAATCTCAGCGCAGCAGTCTAGTCCCGTTACTAGACTCAGTCTTTCTCCCGATTCACTCGTGTTTGCCTAAAGTCTAAGTGTTTCACACACCCAGAGGTTCTCCCCACAACTCTTACCAATTTTGGCAACAAGAACACAAGTTAAAGATTAAACACAACACAATAAGAACACCAACAGTTTACGGGAATCAACCTAACCTTTATTAATTCACAAGCAAAAGAATACACAACAACAATGTGTGTGTGCTATGCACAATCCGAATCCGCATGCTACACACATTTAGGCTCTATGTAATACACATACAATCGATGGAAGTTACACATAAAACTGCCCCTTGACAGTTTAATTCCCTCTAGACAGCACAACACATTTCAGCAGCAGCCTACTGTATCGTAACTGCCACGTAACTGCCTCATAATTGCTACGTAACTTTCTTGATCTGCCACCCAACATACCAAATTGCCCAAACTGATTTTCCCAGCTGTCAGCCCTTACTTGCAACTTAAGATGACTTAGACAGTCCATCGTCGAAGTCTAGTATGGTGCGAAGTGTAAACCCACTGTTCGCACATAGTGGTTATATTCGCTGCCAAAATCTGCGTTGCCTACGTATACTGTCTTTGCACTTGTGTGACGCTACTGCGTAGCAGCAAATCGTTAACACGCCTTTGCGTCTAAAGCTATAAAAATAAAAAGCTAACCACATTTTTAAACTACACACCTTTTTAATATGAAGTTCTAACTAAACCAATAAAAACTCACATACCATTAGACACCCCGACACACGTACATGTTACTAATTTTTAATATTAAATAATAGGCGACTCATGAAAATCCAAAACAAACCCAATGGATAATACGATTCTGAAAGGATTTATAGAGAATGTGCACACAGGCACATCAGCACACGAATCACACGAGAACTCCAAATTGAATGACTGGCACAACATCAGCCGGTGGAGTCGCAAACAAATTACAAGAACAAAGGTACTTCGAATCTTCGTTGATTATCATTTCTTCGTAGGTGTCATGGATGAATTATTGTCTGGCTGGCATGACAGCTATTATGTGTTAAACTAGCGAGGCTGCGGGGGGAAGAGAAAGGCAAGAGCTTCATTTATTCATATATGGATATGGATATCTTCAGTGATTCTTTATTCACGTAAAGAACTGCGAATCATGGAAATACAAGTCCAAATTAACAACGATGATGATTGATCCCACAAATTCAGATGTTGACAATTAGGCCAGCCTAATAATTTATCGTCTTCCTTTCCTATCCTTCGAACACCTCCATTGAGAGATGCAGCTGTTGCTTCAACTTTTCCAAGTGTACTTTGTGAAGTCCCCGTAGGCTTCCAAGACCAGGTCGTCATCATCCCATTCATCACGGTATATCTCTGGCCGGAGCCGCCTACTCTTGCTAGCTGCATCATACATTTGCCTTCTCCATTCTTCGATCCCTGGGCAACCACACTGAGAAGCAAGCCAGTTGTCATACTCGAACTGCAAAATGAGATCCAAAATCTATTAATGGAAGTAATTCTAAGACATCACGATGAGATGATGGTGCATAAAGGGAACATTCCTAATGGGTTAAATAACCCCTTTTGGTTTAATTCATCACCATGAATAATCAGAAGTTGCAAGACGGAGGGATCTAAGGGCACGTTACCAGGAAAAGTGAACACACAAAGCTATGCTATACTACAAATCACCAGATGTACAATCAGAAATGCAAGGATCCCGAAACTCAGAAGAAGAAGAAAGGAATATAAGGATCCATGATACACACACACACACATGCCTTGGAGGTCGTAAAAGTGGATAGAAAATTGAGATATGAATTATGACATAAATAAGGAGGACCGGAAGAACTACTAACTTAAAAGAAAATATCTGCTTTTACCTATATTCCTTTTTTTTTCCCCAAGACTATATTAGGATCAAAAGACCGGAGTTGGACTCCGTCAAAATCATTCCTGACTCCATTGATGAAATCCTATAAAAACTCTCCTTCATTTTCACAAAGGTCAAGATTAACATTTTTACACAAGGTGTTTTTAGAAATAGATAAGCAATTTACCCTTTTTTCTCAATTGGGTGTGGTGTTTAAATACAATGTTCCATCATGCGTATTGAAGCTACGCATTAGATATTAGATGGAAAATAAATCAGCACGAGTTAAGGCTCAACATGGTAGTAATGGCTGAAAAGTGCAGAAAGTATAGATCATATTCAACAACAGACCAATTACAATTGCCATTGAGATTTCTGTTATCATTAGTAAATTGACTAATAAAGTGAAGATTTGATGACTTCTCCATCCTTATCATTCATCTAACAAACTCAACGAGGATTATTTACATGTATAACCTTCAAACTATAAACCCTGATGACCATTCTGATGAACAGGCTAACAAATTGATATGGAAAATGGGATGCAGAGTACACCATACAGAGGCATACCTGACAACCACCCAAATTATGAGTGTAGTGTTTGGGTATGTTGGAAGCTTCTAGTGTCTCATAGAAGGCTTTAACATCTTCCATCATCTCCTCAGGAGACGGAAGTGCAATATGACCTGATAAAACACCAGCAATCCACTTGGTTTGAAGCTCAAACAACGGAAAAGGGACAACCTAGCATCAACCATGGACAAATTATTTTAACATTGCAATTTAATCTTCAGTCAAAATAAAGGAATAAAACATTAACAGAGTTGAACCTTCCACGGTAACCCAGCAAATGAAAGCCATGGGGCCAGAACTGGAGGAAAAACCTGCTTGTACAGGGGGCCCACACGATTTTCATCCACGGTCACAATGCCATTGGTGTCTAGAAAAGGGAAGTGATACTTGTACCTTACAGTCAAGAACAATTGTAACAAAACATTCAGCCATCATTTATTTTCTATGAGCAGCAGCATGCATAATTTAGCATTGAAATATTTAAGAAGTACCCAGTGCAATGTAGAATAATGTCAGCAATGACAACTCTCCCATTTCTGAAGACCACAGAACCATCATCATGCACACTTTCTATCTGCATCATTTTAATAAATACAAGCATCTTAGAAGAAGCCCTTCACGCAGATCAGAGTCAAAGAACTTCCTCCACAAAATTCTCATGACAGTTGCCGAATTGAAATCTAGGTGAGTTCTTTTACCATAGAATGAAGCCACATATTATCATATCCAGGCTGCTCTCGATATGTTTCGTCCACAACTGATCTTGAGGTAACATGGACCTCTTTAGCAACTCTGGCAATTTCTCTGGATATATCATCAGAACTAGCTGAACTTCCAATCAAAATTGCCACCTGTTCCAAAAGGGAAAAAAAAAAAACTGATCAGCAGGATCAAGAATGATCACGCACAACACAACAACCTAATAAACAAAGGAAATGATCACAACCCCAAGACAAAATTGAAGAGCTACAGATTTCACAGCAAACTATTAATAAAGGATTGTGCATCTTTCACAAAACTGATAGTGTGCATTTGCACAGGAGTGGGGCAAGATCATGTTAACAATTTATCATAATCTAATCTTCCCAAGTGCTTCAGGTTTCTTTACATCAGTTGTTGTACTCCTTTCATTCTTGTTTATCTCATAAAGTTGGTGCCATGACAATAGTACTCATACTTTGTATCTAATCAAGATCATTTATACTTTCATAAGAACAAAGAAAAAAAGAAAAAAAAAACTATCACCCAATTATGGTTCCAACAAGACAGTGTCCTAAGAGGAAAATTCAGGAAGAAATCTTGCCATCAATATTTTTGCATGAAGCTATCCTCAAGACTCACTCAACCATCAACCCTTTTGGTGCAAGCTCAAGACCTTTATCATCACACCAGGACTTTCATTTCAAAAGAACGAATACAGTAGTTAGAAAATCTAGCACCTAACTAGTAACATTTCCTCCTTTGTGCTAATTTTTGCATATCTCAACACGCTTACATATATAAACTAAGCATTCAGATAGTTCTCGACCATGAAGCTATAGATTCATGCACACAAGCCGAATGCTATTAGAAAATATGTGCAGTATAGAGTAACAGAAAAGCGAGTTCATGAAATGATACTAGAAACTTGAGACATACTTGATCTTGAAAGCCCTCAGGAGTACGATAATTGTGGCTATGCATCTGTTTTCCTGGCCATGAACTGATCCCTGAAAATAAGACAAGTAAAAAGATCACTCTATTACTTCGTTTCTAGAATTCCACCTACACAAAGCATGAAACTTGACAGAGCATAGAATCCAAAACAAACACTCGCAGAAAGTGGTTTCAATCCAGTCAAACCAGTTTAATCATCAAGAACAACCCATAATTCCACAGTAAAATAAAAACACCTGTCAACCCAAACATGAGCATTCTTCTTTGAATTATAATAACCTCAATCGACAAAACAACCAAACCATAACCGATCCTAAATAATATAAATTCCAAGAGAAGAGATAAAAAAAACTACCTGGTATTGAAGCAATACGAGGTTCAGTGTAATGTCCATTACAGATAACAACAGCATCATAAATCTCCTCGTCAACATCAAATCCACAACTACCCTCCCTATCATCATCACTTATTTTCCTTTTAGACCTCACAATCCACTTTCCAATATTATCCTCAGCAGGCCCCACATGAACCACTTCAGTATCAAACCTCACCATTTCTTCAATCCTAAACTCGCCTGCAAAATCCTGCAAATACAACACCACCTCTCGATGGCCCGGAAACCTTCTCTGGTCTCTCTTTTTATCATTTTTTGCTATAAAGGGATAATCTTTGAAACCCATTACTTCTCTTGGGAGGTTGGTCCGGAGGGAGCTATAGAGGCTCGAGTGAATTATGCGTCGATTCGGGTCGAGGCTTAACGGGTCGGGCTCGACTCGGGGATTGTACACCCATGTGCCACCTACTTGGCTGTCTCTTTCAAAGACTACAACATCATGACCCTCTCTACGTAGCTCACGGGCACTAACGAGGCCGGCGGCTCCGGCACCGATCACCGCCACGTGGCGGGAGATTGGTGGAGGAAGTTGAGGTGGTGGCATTGATAAATGTTTGATTTGTGTTGTTGTGGTGACCCATCGAAGAGAGTTCGGTTTTTTGGACGCTTGAGAAATGCTAGCGTCAGCAGGGTCCCCATCCATTCCCCGCACGTGACCATCTGTTGTTACTATCTTTTCCCGTTCGATGTTGTGACCTGTGTGAGTGGCGACTGAACCAGTTCACGGGCATATATATATATATATAGTTCAATAATAATACTTCATCTATTATTAACTCTAAAAAAAATCATTCTTTGAAGTTAATTCAAGTTGTTATATATTTACCTCTTTATTTCTCATTTATCCTAAAAATCTGCTAAATTTTATTTTTGCACAAGAACATAACTTCTATACCAAAATGTTTTCTAAATACTTTGAAAGTATAGTAAAGAAGATTTCCTAGAGTACTTTCATCTATCTCAATTGTTTTATGTTGAAAAATAGTTATTTTTAAGTAGATTTCTAGAAAACAAATTATTTTTTAATATTTAATAGTATTATTTAAAATAAATTAGAAAATATTTTTTAGTATTTAATTATGTTATAGAAAATAAACAATAAAATAAATTTTTAAATTTTTTTCAAATTCATTAAAAGAATAGATACAAAATCTAAGAGGTAAAAATATGAGATTAAAAAATTATTTTAAATAAAATAAATAAATATAAAAATTAAAAAATTAAAAATGGATGAAATTAAAAAAAAATATTTTCAATAAAATAAATAGAAAAAGAATAGATATAAAAAAATCCAAATATGATAGACAAAAAATATCAATTAAAATAGAATAAGAGAAAAAATAAATAACAATAAGGGAATAAGGACCAAAGTTGATATAAAAATTAAATTAAATAAGATTCTAAGAGATAAAATTAAAATAATTAAAAAATTATTCAAAAAATATATATAACAATCAAAAGAATGAGGATTAGATTTAATGTAATCAACAAACAACAAGATATTTTTGAATTTTTTATAATTTTTGAAAAGTTTTTTCATAAAAAAATAAAAGAAAAATATTTTCATATAAACCAAATTAATTTTTCTTTTGACTAAAAAGTATTTTTCATTGATTAATTTTTTTTAAAATAAATAAACATAGAAAAATTTAGAAAGTAATTTTTAAAAAAACACTTTTTATAAACACAAACGGATTCTAATGAAAATACAGTTTTATGCATGTAAAAAGAAAATATTTGATGAAGAAAAAAAGTGATAGACATGTGTGATATATGTGTCAGCATGTGAAGAAATTAATTATGCACATGCTCTGGTGGTGGAATATTTTGCTTTTACAGTTACATTAAAAATGGTGTCGCAAGCTCTTTTTAATAGTGCAGCGCATGTTTGGAATGTTTAAAAATATTTTTAAGCAAAAGATTGATAGTGCAGGAGTGTTAAAGTAATAAATAACTTGACAAGATCGGGGTCAAACTATAGGGAAGTTAATTATATAAATTATAAATAACAATAATACAATAACAATATTAATAATACTAATAATATTATTAATAATAGTAGTAGTAATAATAGTAGTAGTAAAGAAAAAGAAAAAGTTGATGAGAACTTTTAAGATGAAAGATTAACGCAAGGATTAAACGATGATAACAACAAATATCAAGGTTAGAGGGTCCACTAATAGTATTTCAAATAAGTATACTGTAAACTCTTATTATTCATATAGATACCACATACAAAGAAGATTTCAATCAGATTATAAATTGTTAACATGATTACATTAGTTATCTTATTCAAATAATGCTAATACTTGTAAATATTGTTAGGCATCCATACTTCATAACTTATGTTAATAACAAATCAAGTTTCTTTCATAACACATGTGTAGGTTATATCATATGATTGGGCTATGAAAGTATCAAGTATTTATTGTATCAAGTGTTATACAATATAAATTTAGATTAGTCATTTAATAAACAAAGTATTAAAGAGTAAACAAGATAACAAATACAAAACATATTAGTATTAAATATTAAAATCCATATTGAGTTTATATTATATTTATTCTTACACCATTAATGTAACATTTTTCACCATGACATAATAAACTTAAATAAACATAATAAAAAAATATAAATAAACAAGATAAAAACATAAATAATATAAAAGTTAACCAAGTAAAAAAAGAAATTGAAAGGCATAAATAAGATTTTAATGAAAGCAAAACATATACATTATAAAAAATAAAAAGAGAGAAAGCAAAAACATGATTTTGATCTGGAAACTAAAATGCTTAAATGCATGGCAAATGCTTCCTTTTATATGCCAAAATTAAAAACTATTGATTTGATGACTAATTAATGAGTGGGTAGCCAACTCTTGATTTGATGACAATCTCTATCTTCTCTTATCTGCCTAAAACGTCATTAATAAGTCAGAATTGGAACCACTTGAAAACATGAAAGTTGTTAGAAATTATCTCAGCTTTCTAAAAAAAAATAAAAGTTATTTGGACTTCTAAAACTCTAGACATGGGCCAAATACCGAATAATATTTAGGCTGTAAGATAAATTCAAATTTTTTCGTTGTTGTTATAATTTGAATTTGAAAATGGCTCTTTTAAAACTAGACCTCGACATGAAAGTTATAAACTCATATCTTACATTTTCATCCATATAAAGTAGACCTAAATTTAAAATCTACAGCTCCAAATATAACTCAATTCCTGAAAAGTGTTACTGTTTGGACTGCACTAGCATCTGTTTTCTAAATTTGACCATCTCTTTGTCATTTCAATTTCAATTCTTAAACTCATCAGTCAATCCTTTCACATATGTGATAGGTCTGCATTTAAAATAAATATTTACCACATATTAAAAGTATCTTACATTATTAGATATGTTATTATAAAACATGATTTAGTTAAAGAGTTATTGATACTTCAAGTGCAAAATGATGATATAAAGGCTTGATAAAAATGTATTTTTAAATAATAATCAATGGTCAATTTTAATCCACCCCTTTTTAAGTTTTTTAAAAATAATTAAAATGTTTTTTTTCAAAATCATGCATCAATTTAATATCAAAACTTCTTTTTACATCATGATAATCTTGTATAAAGCAAATCAAAATAAATTACCAAGCTCAATCCCTAATAAACACAATGTGTAAGGATAAAATTAGAAAAAAACTTTAATGTTGGGACCTAGAAAAAAAACTTAAAGGACCAAAATTAAAAAAAAAAAAGACAAACACCATAGAAATATTAATGGAAAATGAAAAGCCTTTTTTTTGCCCTCACTCTCGAACATGTGTGTGTAAATTTAAGTGTCAATCTAATATAAAGCTGTTTTTTAACACCTTGATAATTAGATAAAAAAACTAAAATAAATTATCAAGTTTAATCCTTATTTAACACAGTATATTGATAAATTTGAAAAACAAATTGATGACAAAAAAATAAAAAATAAAAAATAAAAATAAATTTGGGTATACCTGTATTTAAATCCAATTGAATAACTTTAATCTATTATGCGTAAAATGGTTTAAAGTTAAGAGTGTTAGAAAATAAAATCTGAATCAAGACAAGAAAAGAAATATAAAAGGGGCACTACATCGGTGCTCGGAGCAAATGTTTTTGAGATTCGGATTATTAATTTAACCAAGTTTAATAAGATAAGCTAATTTAAATAATACAAATTAAAAATATAACAATAGTAAATAAATTTTTAAAAAAAGTTGTAAAAAAGGTAAAAGAAAATGACTCTAAACCCATTTAGGTTAGAATACGAAGCTTAATTATAAAACAATTCAATGTTCAAAAGCAAAAAAAAAATTAATTAAAAAAAAAAAGATGTGTCAACCCGGAATAACATGTTAACCTTGTGACCACGCATATAAGACTGAGATAACTTTATAGAAAATAAAGCAAAAAAAAAAAAAGAAGATCAATTCTTAATAAATTAAATGATGAATGATGAAATTAAAAAAATCAATTATAAAAATACTTAAAAAACATCAAAGTCAATTGTTTTAACCTTTAAAACTCGTGACTCTGTTTATGAACTAGAGACTAACTTCATAGAAGTCAAACTCTAAAAAACAACAAAATAAAATATTAGGAGATGGAATTGAAAAATAAAACTTCAAAATGAAAGAAATAGCAATAAAAAGATTATAGACTAAATTTAATAAAAAAATAATTCAAAATAAAATATTAAGAGGTGAAATTGAAAACAAAATGCAATTAGAAAAGGGCTAAAAAATAAATGAAATCAAATGATGAGGATGAAATTAAAGAAAAAATAATTAAAATAAATATTTAAAATAAAATAAATAACAATCAAAAGAATAAAGATCAAATTAGATAAAAAAATAAATGAAATGACATATTTATTTTTTGAAAAAAGAGAATAAAAAGAAAAGAGGGAGGAGAAAAAAATTTCATCAAAATCTAAATACTTCTTTGTTGGTCACATACCAAACATCGTTGAAAAGAATACAATGTGCCACTTCCAACATCAACTTGGAAATGAGGTGTTTGTACATGAGACTACACCACTTACTCGTTGCACATGTTATCAATTTTTTTAATTGATATTAAAAATATTAGAAGATCGAGTTGTCCTCAATCCAACCTATTAGTTACAAAAAAAAATAACTTGAAAATACATAAATATCCCTTGATTACAAGTTTTAATCTTTTTGCTTGTAAGGGTATCAAAGTCTTCATATTATTTTTTAAAAATATAAAAAACCAAATCGATCCAATCACCCTATTAATTAAAAAAACAATCTAAAATATACAAATATCTTTAATTGCAATTCTTTTTTTGCTTTTAAGGGTGTGAAAGTCTTAACATTATTCTTAAAAAAATATAAAAATAGCAAATTGATTATGATCCACCTGTAATTATATTTTTTTTTATTTTTACGAGTAACATAACTCTAATATTGTATTATTAACAAACAGAAAGATCAAATTGACACCAAAAAATCACACAATGACTAGTATCTCCTATGAAAAAGATCAAATTACCTCCTCAAGCAAGCTGGAATGTTTTTTTGTTTGAGTGATAAAAAGTAATTATATTTTTTGATGAATAGCGATAAATATAGACTTGCATAGTATTTTATTAATGGTCTTTAGTTTATTTTTAATTTAATTGGTATTTTTATTGAATTTCCTTGATTGAAGCCATTGTATACACCATTTGTTTTCATTAATTCTTAAAAAAAATATTAATTTGATTGATTGAATAATTGTATATTTAATTAATTTATTTTAGTCTATTAAATACAGTTTATCCAAAAAAAACTCAATAAAAAGGGTTAGATGGGTGATGTATTAGTAGAATTGTAACGAAAGTTGTTAATAGTAAATCATGTAATGAAAAAAAGTAATTGATTTTGAAAATTTATATTGGATTGAATCAAATTGAAAATAAATATACTTAACTGCCTGAGTTGATAACAAAAGGACTTTTTAAATGAATTGATAAAAATACAAAGGGCAAATAATGGATCTAGCCAAATTACTTTTCGGTACACGGATATTTTTATTTAACAAGTAGTTAAAAATGTAACCTCAAGTCAGCACCGAGACTAAGTCTGTGCAATCTTTTATTTAATGGTTTTCTCGTGCACGAAAAATGAAAAATATATGAGACATCGGTACGGGAAAATGGTCTCCTTTTCACTGTAGCAATTGTACCTTTTATCAGCTAGATGACGTCAAGGGTGTTTGAGATTAAGTCTCAATCTGCTTTTCATCCTAAAAAATTAATTTTTAATTATTTTTAAAATATTTTTAAATTATTTAATATGCTAATATTAAAAATAAATTTAAAAAATCCTAAAAAAATGAATTTAATCCTATAATAAAGAAGAAAAGGAAAAAAAAATAAAGTAAACACAGCACTTCGGTTAGTCTGTGCAATCTTTTGAAACGACCGGCTTGACTGGTGGTCCAGGACTCCGGCTTGACTGGGGGTCCATCCTATGACAAGTCATTGTCATAACCCCAGGCAAGGTGGCCCAGAACCTCTTTCTCTGGTTAGTGTTGGGCTTTTTGGTGAAAAAAATAAAAATTCGTGTTTAGTGGGTTGGCATGGCCTAGTTCGCTCCATAATACGATCTTGATATTAATAATTGAAAATGAGTCCCTGCTTTCATTTAAAAAAAGAAACTACAAAGAAAAAGGATAGAGAAAGAAGAAGGTAGGTCAAGCTAATTGAAGTTTCTAATAAAACACTGGATACTAATTTTTTTGATCATCCATGAACTCTAAATCGAAAGAATTGACTTCGCAATGTGTGTGTATTACCATTTAAAAAAAAAAAATTCTCATACGTTGGTTTCAACATGAAAAGGATGGATTCAAACTAAACACAAGTTAATTTAATTTTATATAAAAAATTTGTACCACAATATTATTTTACTATATGTAAAAAAAAATAATTAAATATAAAGCTAAAAAATACAAAGAAAACATTATTTTTTTCACAGCTATTAATGATGAGGATTATCATTACAGTAATGATTCATAATATTTTTATTTTTATTTTTATATTTTGAGCTTTTTTTTTCATTTTTTTATTGTTTTTTTTTAATTTAGTCATTGTATAATGTGTTTATAGGGATTTAAAGATGATAATTTATTTTAATTTATCTTTTATATAGTTATCACAATATTATGATATTGAAAAATATTTTTCAACTTATTTTTTATTATATTAGCAAATATTAAAAAATAATTTACTTTTTTTTTTCAATTCACTTTCCAAAAAAAACTACTTTCTAGCAAACAAATAAAATTTTAAATTTATTTTTTATTTTTTTATTTTATCATATAATATTTGACTAATTGAGGATTGAGTTTCATAATTTGATTCATCTTGCTTTCCAGAAAGTTATTATAATCTAAAAAAATAGTATTGGTTTGACGCTTGATTTTGCAATCTTTTATTTTTGTTATCATATATTTAAATAAATAATAACTTAAAAAAAGTTATTAATCACAATAAAACCTATTACCTAATTTGCAGTTTTAAAATATCAACTCAGATTATATAATTGATATATTTAAAGGGTTTACTCATCGAATTTATAACACAACTATAACATAATTTATAAAAACTATCAAGAAATAGTACTATGTCAGCTACCTACGCTCTCAATGATCCCTCAATTTCTTTATTAATTTATCATAAATTCATTCATTCCACTTCCTGGAATGATCTTAAAAACTTAATTTCAAGATAATTTATATTTTTTTAAAATTTCAATCTAGAATCCTAATTCAATTTTGCAAGAATCATGATAAAAATCAAGAAATTTTTATTCAAATTGGTATAAACACATTCTTAACATCCTACTGAGTTATAATTGGAGTTTGGAACACTAATAAATTTATGTTTTCCCCAGGTCTCCTCCTTTCTCTCCTCCTTCATTCACTTTTTTCTCTAAGTAATTTCTCTCTCTCTCTCTCTCTCTACGAATCCTCCCTAATCTTAGTGTTTTCCTTTGTTTAATCCCTCCCTAAACCCAATTCATCCCTCAATCTCTGTTTTCCTAAGCATTTATATAAGAATTCTTTCGAAATTCTTCATGCTCTCCTAATACAGTTGCCGCGGGCCTTGGAAGAAGTAAAACAGAGATGCAAGTTTTTAAAATTTGCCCCTCGATTCCTTTAATTCATTATTTGGTTATTTTCCTAAACTTCCTCTAACATTTAATACCCTTCTTTATACTAACTTCGATCCAATTTTCTTTTCTTTTTTCAAAACAATCCCCCTAATCATTATTTATTGTTATCAGAATAAAATCCTCTTATTTATCCATTCTCAATTAAAAGAATTATGATAAATGAAAACACATACATAATTTTTTTCATTAAAAATTAATTTCAAATCATATCTAGAACACAACGTGAATAAAAAGATTAGTAAATATCTATATCGCACATAGTAAATTTTGCGTGATTCAAGAATAAATAAATTGATACAAGCAGATATGCAAGGGTCAAAGCAACGATATCGTCACCGCATTTCACCTTCCACGCTTGCATATAAAATTTTCTGCAGTGTTCATGCTATCTGAACTTCTTCTTAAAAAACAGCTCTAGAGATTGACAGCAAGAGTTGTCGTGATCCCGGTTTACACTCTAAATTCAATATTTGAAGTCAAATCTCGGATCAGAACAAGCAGCAGCGAGATTCCAATAAACTTTTAAAAAAGTTTCATGCATAAAGATAAAATCAAATATATTAGTTGTGAAAAGGAGTGGGATCTTGGACTAGTCTTCCTCCTGTTCTTGTCATCCGAAGAACAATAATAAAAAAAAAATGTTTTGCAATAGAAAAAATCTCATGAGAATTATACCTTGAAAATGCTGAATGATTTATATTACTAAGAATCACAATACAATTAAAATTATGAACTAAGTCATTATTTCGCTGCATGTTGGATGAAGATTGATTATTAACTTCTCAATGATATATTTCATCTCTCTTTAAATTTACATTTTTTTCAACAGTATTTAGCTTTCATAAGAGACTGGTTTGATTTCCTTGCTGTGCCGTGGGTGAAAGTTTAAATTAATTTTAAATATCATAAAATAATGTATTAATATTACAGGAACTTCTTTAAAAATCATGGTTTTTAACTAAAAAAAGTATACATGCTATTTTTTTAAGAAAAATATATAGTCTATTTGTTTTGGATAAAACATTTTAGATAAAAATATTTTTTAGCTTTTTTCATGTTTCTTTCAAGAAAATATTTTTCTATCTTTGTTTCTTGTAAACTATTTTACTAAAAAACTAATAAATAAATAATATTTTACCATTACTGTTCAAACTTAATTCATTTATTGAGAAATATTTTCAATTCATAAAGTCTCATTAAATATTTCACAAATAGTAACCGATTATCTTACTTCAGCCATTAGTTCACCTTCACCACCTCCATTTCCTTGTCTAACATTATTGTTTTCTCATTGTTATCCTTTTTTTTTTTTTTCATCATCACTGCCATGATAACCTCATTAGTATTATCTCACCACAACCATTATCATTTTGTCAGCATCAATCGCCATTAACAAAAAAAAAAAATTACATGTAAAATATTATTAAGTCAATCTGTTAAAAATATCTTACATGTAAAATGTTCTTTATTTGTAAAATATTTTACTTAAAACAAATGAGTCCTCGATGCTTTTATTTATTTTATCTTGAAGGTTTTTCTTTAACAAAAAACAAATGAGTTTTATTTTTATAAATATATCATGAAAATAAAAATTATTTATATACAAATATAAAAGGAAAAACTAAAGATAAATGACAAAAATCTCTTTAAAATATCGTCAATTTTTTTAAAATAAAACTACTAATTAAAATGTGTGCACTGTACAATTTTTTTTATAAATAGAAGAGATAATTCTATTTAAAGTTTATTTTTTATCAAAATATTTATTTCTAGAACCAAAAACTTGTGAGAATCATAAAATAAAATTTTAATAAAAAAATGTTTTCATAACTGTACCAAAAATATGAAATTAGTATATTGAAATTTTTTGAAGTCTAATTTCAATATAATCATGCAATAATAGAAAAAAAAATATAGATAAAAGCCAAAGAATTGAACTTAAGAAGAAAAACAAAGACAAATCATGAAAGGCCGGAAAATAAATTAGCTTAATAATTTTATTAAAATAATATCATGTTAATATTAAAAAAAATACATTTCTTAAATATATATTTTTTATTTCAAATCTTTGAAAAAATTAAAAATTTCTAAAAAGATAAAAACAGACTAAAGAAAAAAAGACATAAGTTTGACTCGTTGAAAAATAAGAGTCTCATGTACCACACCCTTTATATTTCTTCATTTGACTAAAGAGGTGAATGACATATAATTCACTCTTTATTTTTGTTAATTAGCAAATAGGTTGCCTCTTGAGTAATGTAACCAGAAAATTAATAAAAAATTTGCTTAAAAATTTTATTTTCACCATGAAAAAACCCTTTAAAACATCATAAAATCTATATAAACTACCCAATAACACCAAAATACTCTCAAATTATTTAAAAAGATAAAAACTAATTAAATTTATAGAATTAAAATCAAACATCATATATCTCCTTGTCATGTTTAGAGGGAGAAGTCATCTATTAATAAATTTTTTTTTTAAGTGGTTAGATTGGAGACCAATGATAACTCTCTCTCTCTCTTTTTTCTTCATTGTTTTTCAGCAAGTTTCTTTTTTATTTTTTTAACTTAAGGATCAAAAAATAAAAATAAAAAGTTTTTGACCAAAATAAAAATCATCAAATTTTTAGATTCGCTACTAGTTTTCTTCATGTTTTACATTTTATTCCTCTCACTTTAAATTTTATCTTTCTATTTCAATTTAAAATTTATTTCATTGAATTAGGTCAAGAAATGATCAAATCAAAAGGAGAAAAAAATATAAGAATGAAATTGAAAAAAATAGATAAAAAAAAAGGGTAGAGGAGGAATTAGGAAAAAAAAGATAAAAAAATGAGAAAAAGTCGAAGGATAAAATTGAAAAAAAATAAAAATAAAAAGGGGGATGAAATAGGGCGAAAAGGATGAAATAAAAAAGAAGAAAAATCCAAGAATGAAATTAACACAGGTAATTAAACACCGAAACCTCTTTTTTTATTAGTATCACGAGACAAAATACTTATTACTGCCTAGAGGAAAAAATTAGTTAACATGCTAGCTCATATGGATTGAAAAATATATGCATTAATCTCTTTACTAAAATATTTGGAAAATAATATGGTGCTTAATGTTTATATAAACAACAAAACACCTCAATTTTTTAAAAACATTTCAAAACCTTTTACTTTTTAAAAAAGAACTTTAATTTTCAAATTTTTTTCTTCAAATCTCATCCTTAAATATTTTATTGATTTTAAATTGGATATTATAATTTATTTTTTTATAAGATCATCATAGTACAAATGTCCTATCTTTTTATTGGCACTCAATTTTTACAAACTTCTATTTTAGTTATCATATAATTAAATAAAAAATTAAAAAAAATTAAACCCAAAAAATTCTATGATATGGGTTACAGGTTTAAGAAATTAAACCATAAAATCTAGGTCGATTTAATATATAATCACCAGAATTTTCTTTTTAAAAAAGGAAGGAAAAGATTTTATCTTAAATTTTCTTTAAAATCAAATTATATTTTTACTAAATTACCTTTGTTGTCGCTAAATTAACTTGGTTATATAGAGTTAATTCATATACATTTTAATTTAAAACTTGGGATAAATAGGAAGCTAGGTAAAGAGATTTCAAGATTGACTTGTTGTGTCTGATTTAATAATAATGTTATATAGTTTTTTTTAAAAAAACCATCTTACAATTTTTTTGATTGAATTTGTTACTTTTTTTTATCAATTTTATTCTTCAATAATTTTTTGATTTTAAATTGATCTTGGTTTTTTTTCCTATAAGGTTATCACAATTTTAAATAAATATTACAATATTTATTTGGTATTTAATTATATAAACATATATTTTTGTTATCATATCATTAAATAAAATATAGTTTTTTTAAGAAAAATTATTAAATTTAATGAAGTCCATGATCTAGGTTATAAGTTTGGATGGTTAACTCACGAAATCTGGATAAATTTAATATATTACTGTCTTAATATTATAAAAATATTATTTTGAAATTTTTTTAAAGTTAGATCTTAGTTTTCACTAATCATCTATGTTATTTTTGAATTCATCAAAGCAACCAAGACATGTTAAGCAACTCTCTCGAGGTTAATTTTAAACCAGAGCTAAACAAAGAGTTAGGTTAGAAGAATTTACCATTGATATGTTGGATCGAGTTTAATAATAATGTCAAGTAATTCCTTGGTTCTAAATATTTATTTTAGGTTCAGCTAGTTATTTGAACCACACTTCACCACAAGTCAGGTATTTTTATCTCTTATAAAAAAATTTGTACATACAAGTTTTTTTAATGTATTTTTTTAGCTAAAAAGTTTTCAAGTGCAAATAAAAAATTGAGAACTATATGTGTCAAAAATTTAAGAAATTACTAATGATAACTAAAAATAAAAATTAAAAGATTGATGTAGATCAAGATATTTAATCTCGCAATACGAGATACTTACCTAATTATATTTGCCAAATTTTTCTATTTAAAATATTTTTTTATTCAATCAAATAATAATAGAAATAAACATGCATATTGAATTGTTTGAATAAAATAAAAGGAGAAGATAAACTATGCAAGATTGTATATATTGAAAATATTATATGAAAATAAATATTTTTTATTTTTAAAAATTAATTTCATCTATATAAAAGGTGTAGAGAAAAAATTATAGATGAATAAAAAAATCACTTAAAAAATTAAACACCCATTAAATAATTTTATAAAAATCTTTATCCAAAAAAAGTTAAATAAGCAAATAAAAAACAATTATAGATTAATGATATTAATTGAAGCATATATTCAACAACTATTTAAAAAATATATTAAAAAATACTAATAAAAATAAAAAATAACCTGGATATTGAGGACTTAAACAGGTTAAATAATTTTTTTCTTATATATATAAAGAAGAAAAAAGAGCCTAAATGCGAGCCTTGACCTTCAAGCCCAGGCACACGACTTGCACGCCTCGGCTTGACTCTTCTTTTTTCATTCGCTTTTATTTTTTTTTAAATGAACATCAAAGATATATTATTTGACAAGAGAGACAACAAGTCATAACGAGAAGAGAGTCCAAACAACTTTTTGGCAAAAAATCAAAATTTTAAGCATTTTCAACCCTAAAACACCCCAATTACATCTTTGATACTCACAAACCAACTCATCAATTTAAAATACCAAAAAAAATTCAAAAACTAGAAATCAAACTAGTTTAGATTTATTTTCTTTGACCTAGATGTATTTTTTAAGAAATATTGAGATAACAAACAACTATCATTAATCAAGCCCTTTTTATCTTATAAAACTTATGGAAATAAAGAAAATTCATTTGTGTGATTGAAAATAGCTCGAATGGTGACGTTTTCTTTTATTGTTGAAATTTGAAAATCCTTTCTTTTTTCCTCTCTTTAATTAGTAAATAAAAAATATTATAAATAAAATTTTATATGAAAATTGATTTTTTAAAAATATAAAAGGAGTTAAATTATATATTTCATATTATTTTGAAAGTTTAAGGAGCTAAAGATATTTTGTTTGAAATTTATGCCGTATCATTCGTGTTTGGTGTTCTTTTTATTATAGTTTATTTTTTTGTAATTTCACCTTAACTAAGAAATCTAAAGCAAGTGGCCTTTAATTAAGATTAAATCACTAAAAAAATACATGGAAGGTCCAGTTTTGTGAATGTGATAACAATACAAATACAGTGGAAATCGTTTTAGTTTTCTACTATTAGTTCTTTTGTTTTTGATACCACCTCGCACGGCAACGGCATAGCTGTTGTTGTGCAGGGGACCTCGCTGGTAGAAGACAGTAAATAAGGGGACAAAAAGGTAAAAAGAATAATAAAAAGGACATAAATAAATATCCAACAGCAGCAACATGGCTTTTGCAGTTGAAACTGTCAGTCTCTTTAAAAGCCGAAAACCTCATTGGCATAAAAAAAAAAAAATACACACAACACGTACACAGAGAGGGGGAGAGAGAGAGAGAGATATGGAATCACAATCAGCCAACAAAGCAACTAGGCAAGCAAAGAGAGAACGAGGCAGAAAGTTAACCCAGAAAAAAAAAATGATAGTACAGTAACACAACCCTCACTGTTAGCTACTCCTATATTAGTAGCTCATCTTGAGTCCCACCAGCCCTCCTCTCCCCTCTCTCTCATTATATTCGGTGAGAGAGAAGAAAAAAGAAAAAGGAGAGGAAAAAGAATTCATCTTTCTCGTTGGGTTCTCCTTGATCTGATTCCCTTTCATTTTGTCTTGTCTTTCGTGATGAGTTTCGTATGATTTTTACTTTCGTTTTTTCCATCTGGGTTTGTAAAGAAGAAGTAGAAGATTACTATGTTAACGGGTTCTTTGCTTCGTGGTACTTTCTTTTTTCTTTTTCTATCTCTGTTTATTTTTTTTACATATTTTGGGATTTGAGTTTTTTTGTTTGTTTGTTGATATCATGTATTTGTTGTGTAATGTTTGTTCTTTTGTGCGTGTCTTGGGTTTTGTATAACAGTGTTTCGTTGTGTATGAGCTGGATGGAAGTGGAGTTTTGATCTGTTTTGATTGTCCTTGTATAAATCTTGCTAAAATGTTTTCAAGCTATAAACTTTACATGCCAAAGAACACTCGTTAAGATTCTACTTGGTTCATGAGTCATTAACAAAAGTTATTTCTGTTGATGATATGGAAACCCATGTCATTAAATGACAATTACGGGGCCTCTTTTTTTGGTGAGAATTGGCTTAGTTTTCAATGCACATGAGTCTCATCATCTAAAGGCTTTACTAAACTTTGATTGGACATGAAGGCATCAGAGCCATCCCTTGTGGATCGGAAAAATGAGCAACTTTCATTTGTGGGTTGGATGTTAATGGGAGATTTGGGGATGGCTGCATGAACAGTAAATTTGAGAAAGCATCAGTGCCCAAATGTCAAGTCATATCTGGGTTTTTGTTGGTCATATTTCATGCCCATGTATGCGTTGGCTTCTACGAATTTGAACTTTGTTTGCTAGCGAGTAGTGATCAAGGTAGAGCGAGTCAGATCATATATTTGCTTTGTTTGGGACATGCCTAATTGTTGGTGGTCTGTTACGTCTGGGAGTGCTGAAAACAGAATCTCGAGCCTGCAAGGATGTAAGAGGCTCTGGTCATGATTTCTGTTGTCCGGCATGCAGTTGATATGTACATCATTTCTTATTTTATTCATAAATTGCTGCTCTGGAGCTTACTTTTTATGTGAATGATGAGTGCCGCTTGGTATTTATCTTGATTTTGCAAGGGTTTTAAGAAGGGGAAGCTTTTTTGATTGGTGCTGCTTAGTCTTTCATAGAATGGCCAGTTGCTTGATTGATGCGGTGCATCTCATAGTATCAACTCTTAAAAAAATGCAGGGATGGCAAATGGATGGCAACTTGGTTCTTACTGGCGCTGCCCATCTCATAACTAGAAATCTGCTTTTGAATTTGCTGGATGGAATATAGATTTTAGAGACAAATCATCGCAAAATGCAGCTTTTTAAGGATACAACATGTGGTGTGATATGATGGACTTGTTCGATCCTGGCAAGAAGATGTTGATGCAAGGAGATTTCGATCTGAACTCTGTTCAGCGACACGCAGATTCATTTAAAGGAGTTATAAAGCAGACAATTCTCAAGCAGGAGGTTATATTTAGGACTCAGGTATTAACCTCAACATCGCATCATGATAAGTTTTTAGCTAAATCCGGCATCATATGGTTCCTCTGAGTCTAGTTAAAATGTTGGGTCACTTCTATCATGTAGCTTGAACTACTCGTGTAAACTAAGCGGAGCTCTGATTACACTTGCTAAATGCGGTTTGTCTTATGGGTGAATCATGAGGTCATGGTTGATGGCATAAAGCATAGAAGTTTGCTGCAATAATCTTATCTCTATTGTTACTTATTTTTCTTCAGGTCCATGAACTCCATCAGTTATATAGGACGCAGAAAACACTGATGAAGGATCTTGGTAGTAAGTGTTGTGGTGGATACAATTCATGGGATGCAAATGTACAATTATCTCTACCACCTTTTCCGAACCCTTCAAGAATTGAACCATTGTTGAAAGAAACAGGAGTTTCCTCAATTTCCAAGGTAAATGAAGCCACCAACTATAAGCTTGCTATTGAAAGCAATCCTTTGTGGAGGGAGATGAGGGTTTCTTTTTTTTCCCTTTTTCAATCATGGTTTTTTGGCTTCTTCGGTGTTTTTGTGGCACAAGCCCTAGTCTTCTATGGTATGCCATATGAAAGTCTAGCATCTGACAATTACAATAATTTTTGGCAGTACATTTAGTAGAGACCTACATGTAATTCCTTCAACGAGTTCCTTGATTGGATTGTTCGTGGCTTTTTGGTCCTTCAAAGAAGATGTGTTTGTTGTATCATTAAGAACACACTAATGATGTACCACATCTAAAGAGCTTTTCAAAAAATGACGGTACACACTTTCATAATGCTAATGTTGGAGTTTGTCTTTCAGGTGGGTTCAGCACCTTTCGCAAGCAAGGAGTTGTTACATGGGTGCCAAGATGCATATTATAGACTTAAGCAGAGGCCTCTTGATCTTCAACTCTCTGCTAACAAACTCATCAACCATGTCGAGGAAGATCGCCCAAACAGAGGACATGCTTGGAATCATCCCTTAAAAGAACCAATAGACGTTAAACATCCTCTCTCTGCTAATTACTCTTCAGGTACAGAGGAGTTGAAGCTTTCCCTGACTACTAGAGATGACTATAGAAGAACAGAAGGTACATTGCGGACTTGGTTTGATAAGAGAACTCATCAGTACTGTTCCGTGATTGATCTGGAATCAGAAGAGAGGATATCAGATGACAGTGCAAAATGCACACCTTCTGTTGGCTGTGCTACTCCAGAAACTTATTCCCCAGGGAAGTACAAAAAAGTTTCTGCCTTCTCTAGTTTAATTTTCTTAACTGGCGCAGAGAAATATCCATCTGTCGAGATTTCAGAAAGCAGCTATTTTCAAGAACATAGTGAATGCTGCCAAGAGCAGACCTCTTCTAATGAAGGTACTGATAATCAACCACTTGAAATTAGTTATAGCATTCTGTGCATGAATTTATGTTTCTGGATTTTGATCTTGTGCAATAATTATATGCTTTGCCACCATGTATTTAGCTATTGTTATCGGTCTTAGCTGTTGTTATCGGTCTTGCAAGCAGGAATTATGGAGTGCCATGATGATAACCTGTGTAATAATCTTTCCACCAAAATGAAACATTCCTCTTCACATAAAGGAGCTGATTTGGACCTCAACAAAGCTCACTTTGATGACCCGTCATGTTTCTCAAATGATCCTCTAGTGGCCTGTCCTTCATCAGCTAGATCAGCTGGGGACTCTGCGGTAGTTATTAGGAGCATGCAGGAAGAAACCTGTCCAACCACATTTTGGGAGAAACAAGTCTATAGCTGCTCAAATGAAATTTCTGACATGCTTGCAGAAAATAATTTCGTAAATGCAACTGAAGTAGATTTAAACAGCACAACTAGGAGTACAGATGTTTGGACCGGGAATTCTGAGCAGGATGGAATAAGGGGTCCTTTACCAAACCCTACAGGCCCAAAGCCCATACCCAGCCCCCCTGTAGACATTTCTGAAGACATCGACAGGTACACTGGCGACCACAAGAATGATAGTGTTGTGATGAAGGCGAAACTCGCGAATTGTCTTCTACATGATTTAAATCAAATGCCTTTAGATACCAGAGAACTGAGCTCTGAGAAGAGCCAAGTGGAAGATGCTGTCTTTTCATGTATTGATCAGTATCAGAATGATGGACATGGCAATCAATCTCCTGTTTCATGCAAGTCTGGTATTTATGATAATGATTCAAACAGTGGAAAGACAGTGCACTTTGGCAGTATGTCTGGTGATGTGAACACTGATTTGAAAACCCTATCAGGGTCACCAGTTGCCGGTGCCTCATCAGATGAGCATGACCTAAGAACTTCTGACAGTGGTGATTTGAAAAATGAATGCTACGACAAGAAAGAAGAATCAGCTGAAGTTGATGTTTTGATGAAAAGAGCAGCCGAATCACTTGTAGATATGTCTTTGAAGAATTTAATTTGCTATCAAGATTCTTCTGCCAAAGAAGGGTCCAAGGAGATGAGAAAAGAGACGAGGGAGCAGCCACAGCATACTTGCGATTCTTTTGAATTAATGGTTATGGAACTAACGGAAAGCAATGTGGATGAAAATTCAGTGACATCAAAGCCATATGAAGTAAATGATATGGAAACAAAAGATTTTGGTTCTAAACTGAGACGAGGAAGGAGAATGAAAGATTTCCAGAAGGAGATACTGCCTGCTCTCGCATCTCTTTCTAGACATGAAATTCATGAGGATATAAACATTATCGAGGGAGTTTTAAGATCAAGAGAATACCGCAAAATCAGAGGCAAGATGGCAACAAATGGAGAGAACTGGTCTCCACTGGTGAGAAGTAGACGGTCAAGACTCAATAATGTGGGGAGGAGAAGAAGTTCGTCGAAGTTCAACTAGAAATCATTAACAGCTTGAAAACTGATCATATCCATTCTAGGTCTATAGCGCATCTTTGCATACATAGTGGCACACATAGTTCGATCTCATTTCCTAGCTTTAGAAACAGAACCCAGTGCTTCAAATAGATGGTTGGTCATCACATTTTATTCCAAGCCTTACTAGAGCAATATTTTTCTTCACGCACACCTATCTTCAGCACCTACAATGCTTCACTTTTTCTTTTTTTTCCCCTCTTATCAGGGCAACTTTTACATGTTTGTTTTCCCTTGGTGCGGTATTAAGCGGGAAAGTTGAAATTTGCTGATGGCAAAGAAAGTTATCGAGAGAAAGTTGAAATTTATTATTTATGTGCTATGCTATTCGATGGATAGAAGCAGATACTAGAAGTCTCATTTTGTGCATTGCGATTATAGCCATATATATAATGATAGCTTCTGTAGTTTCATGGTTCATGCAGTATCAACGGATTCTATGATTCTATCACCGCATGAAAACGTTTTCTCCCATAAAATTAACTCTCCGAGATGCAGGGCATTTAAGCGGGGACTGTAACAGTAGTCATCTTGGTATTCAATCAATGATTTTCTTTCTGTTTATACCCCATATGCTGTTGCCTATCGTGGGCATGCTACTGCATGCCAAAGATCTGGCCCAACTTTCTGACTGGTGACCGCTTACATCTGGTCGTGTCGTAGCTGGAACTTTGTCTTTTTTACAGTGAAAGGCTATCTTAAAACAAGATGAACATGCACTGTTCAGTTCAGTTCGCTGGATTTTAAAAGTTTAAAAAAGAACATAGAATGTTGATGATTTTTTTTCCTTCTCTCAGCGGTGCGGGCCGCGTTAATGATTTTCTTACTATCAAGAAATAAAAAAAATATTTATTAGAAAAAAAGTTGAATATTTATTCCCAATTGAAATTAGCTAAAGTTTTAATTGGTTTAAACATATAAAATTAAATTTTATTTTACCAAATTACATATTAACTCAATACTAAAATTTATTTTTAATAGTATAAAAATCTTATATAAAATCAATTAAAATAAAATATAAAATTCAATCCCAACATGAAAAGATGGTTTGCGTCTTACTTTTATATTGCATTCTTATTATTTTTTAATATTTATTTCATCTTATATTGTGTTGCATGCTTATAATTTCAAACACCATTTCATGATCCACCAGCATGAGTTTTATGAAATTTAATTATAATTATTGAAAGAACCTAATGAAAAAAAAGGAAGGATACAAAGTGGTTCACTATTCATTTGAACAACATTTCCATCCCAAATGTTTTAATGTTTTTAATAACACAAGCATACTAATTAATGGATATCGCTCAGCTACAAGTCATACCAAAGCAGGCTAGACATGCATCTGCTCTTGTGCACTTGGCCTATGAATAAAAAGCTTGACCTATGCTCAAAGTTGTATTATCAGCCCATGTTTTTTTTTATATATATATAATAAGAAAAATACATGCTGTCTACAATCCTAAAATCTAGCGATCAAAGTGTCATTGGAAAATCATGGGAGTTTTTTTTGTCTAAAACCTTGATTTTCAATTAATTTTTGTTCAAAAGACCTAAAAAACACACTGGAGGCATTGAATAACCCATTAATAACTATAAAAAACCTGCAAATAAGTTCTCAAATCAAAGTCAACCAAATACCAAAAAAAATCTCAATTTTAGATTTACCATCTCGGTAACATTGATGGCAAAGAACAACTCAATGAAACTCTTCTCATCTAATAGAACTCTTTGACACTGAAATTGATTATTTTGATGATAAGAATAAATATCAACTAAAATTAAAAAAAATTTGTTATTGATTGTCGAAACCTGATAACTCTCTCTCTCCTTTTAAATTATGAACTAAAAAATAATAAAAATAAAGTTTTATACTAGTATTGAGTTTTTAAAAAAATAAGGGATTGAAATTGTATCATTTGAAAAATTAGGGGACTAAAGTGAACTTTTCGTATCAATTTTGAAATCTCGCCTATTTTCGATGCCCTTTCCACTTTGATCTTCATTCTTTTAATTTTTTTATTGGTTAATAAATAGGAAGCAATTGTTTTTAAATTTTGCAATTTAAGGAATTTATCTAGAGGAAAAAAACTTTAAGAATTTAAATAAAAAAAATAAAACATACTACTCTAAACCAGCACACAATGTCATGTAAGAGAATATACAGAACAATAAAAATGTTTATGAATTGTTTTTTAATTTATTTTTAATATAATAAAGCTATGATTATAAGATTGAATGAAGAAATAAAAGCAATCCACCTAGGATTAATGAAAACTTTCTTCTTTGTTTGGATAGTTTACATGTAGCATATTATTATATTAACCGGATCAAAAATCATATTTTTAAATTAAAATTTAATTAGATTTCTATATACTAATTTGAATTGCATGTATATGTATATTAGACTAAAGATCATTTAATGAGGGCATAAAAACGAGCCACCTAAGATTAAATTTTCATGTAATATTTAGTTGATACCAACATATCATTATACCAATTAGACTAGAAACTGTATTTTTAAATTATAATTTGATTAAAAAAAATATATTAATTTGACTTATATATATCAATTAAAGTAAAATAATATTTTTAAATCAATTAGAATAGAAATCATTTAACTATAAACCATGTTATTAAACAATATAAAAAATTATACATTAATTTGAGTAAGGTTGTGTACTCGAAGTAGATTAGTAATCATATTTATAGATTAAAATGAAATATATTCATTATAAAACACAAACAAACAAAAAGTCGAGTTCTACTATAACATTTGCTTTTGTAGAATTTGTCTTACAAGCTTTATACTAATGTTTATGGAATCATTAAAATGATAATATAGCCTATAAAATAAAACAAAACAATAGTATTTAATTATGTTATTTAGGGTAAGGTGAGATGGCGGGCTAGAGGCAGATAGAATTAAATTATCATCTTTGTATATTATCATAATAGTATAATTAAAAATATTGATATAAATTATATACACAATATTCAATCCGTTTGGCAAGCGCGCATAACCATTTTTATTTATATTATTTAAAAAGCATGGAAAACTTCAACTTGGCCCTTTTAGTTTTAATTTCTTTCATTGTTTAATCCTTGTTCTTTTAGAATCTTACACTTTGGTGATAAACCTTATTTTTTCACGTTTAAGTCCTTGAATAAGAAAGAGTCACAAAAAAGATAGATAGAGAAAAACTAATTGGTTGATAATATAATATTCTTGCGATTAGAAAGCCGATATTCATGTTAATGAATTTAATTTAGAGAGAAGAGTTCAATGGAAGTGATTTTGATCTTTAAATAACATATCGAGACTTATAATTTTTGTTTTAATTTAGTTTGATTTACAATTCTAAACTAATTAAAGGATGTTTTAGAGTTGAAAATAACTTTATAGAGTTTTTAGAATTTTCATGAGACATTTCTAGTTAAAACAACTTAGAAGCTTGAGTTTTTGAGATTTTAAAACTTTGACTCTATTTTTTTAGCACCAGCAATAGTAAGAGTTTGAACAAGAATATGATTTTTTTTGTTATTATAAATGAATTAAATGGATGACTTGTTATTTATTCTATAAAAAAAATTCGAGTGAAAAACAAGTCGTTTATCTTTTTAAAAAAACACATTGTGCAAGCCTAGGAACTATTAGATGCACTTGTCCGCCCTTGAATTAAGTGTAAAAACAATTATATAAGTGTATAAAAATGACCGATTCATAATTTTTTTTAAGTTTTTTATTGAATTTTTTTTATAATAATAATAAATCTTTATTTAAAAAACAATCTTATAGTAAAAATATATGTTTTTTTGTCTAAACAAAAAAAATACATAGATAAAAAGAGAGAGGGAGAGAGAGACTTTCGATAAAAAAAATAAAAAATATTTCATTACAAATCATTAGAATTTGAAAAGGCATGTTCGGGTGGGTATACATGTGAATTTGTTTGAGATCAAATTTATCTTCCATATATATAAATTAATTGAATGGTTCAACAAAAAAGGATGGTTAATATATACAAAAACATCATGTCAAATAAATACTGGAAACTCATTTGATGTAGTCTCTAATAATGATATATCATTGATAAAATTCTAAAGTTTTCTAAATGGAAAATAAGATAAAATAACTTAATTTACTCCCAATTTGGAAAATAATATAAAAACAGAAAACTACTTTCAAGGCATGGGGTGTGGCTTTTGGCTGCCACGAAAGTAGACGTCTATTCCTCCATTGTACCACCGTGGGGGGGTTTCCGTATCATAAGTTATGCAACTGTCATGGCCTCCTTAGAGAACTGCCTCGAATGCTCGTGTTGGATTTGGATTTGGGGGTCCATAGGCCCAGACTAGGGTTTTTTTTTTTGATGAATTCACATGCCCAGATCTCAAATCCAGTCGTTCACCTGTGCTTCTCTTGTTAGAGAAGACGAGGGAAGTGTCTTTCTATGTTTTTTTTTTTAAAAAAAACAAAAAATAGATTTTGGTCATTTTTTATTGAACATATTTTCAATTCATAATTTTATAAAAATTATATGAAAAATTATTTTAAAATTATGATTAAAAATAAAAAAAATACTATGTATAAATCATTTCAAATGTTTAATACATCAAATCAAGTTAATTCATATTATAGTGGACAGGCAGGGCACCTCAAATTGATGAGAGCCAGGAATTTATTTATTTTCTTCCTTTGGGCGACACTCAAAACAATAGTCTTATAAAAAGATTGGTTTTTAGTTGGTAAAAGGCAACATGGACGCTATGACACCCACTTGCCTGTTCCAGTAGGAAGCACCTGCACGCTATTAAAATGCAACATCTATGCTATGACAAGATTGGTTTTCAAGTTTTTCATTTAGGTCTCAAATTTTGTTTTTTAAGGTTTAAGTTCCTAGCTCTTAAGAGAGGAGAGAGCAAAACACCAAAAATTTTAAGGAGAGAAAGGTCTTAGATGATTGGGTTATGATGACTAATAACTTTGATTTTGGTATTTATAAATTAGACTTTAAGAGAGTAATTCAATAAAGATATTTTCACCTTCAATTAGATTTTGAGTTTATAAACTAATTAAAATGTGTTTTGTTGTTAGAAATGAAATTATAGAGTTTCATGATATATTTTGAGGTGGAAAATAGTTAGAATATGGGTTATTAGGATCCAAAAGGTTGGACCTTGATTTTCCGGGAATCGAAGACAACTTCAATGACTGAGATCCAAAAAGTTGGACCTTGAGCCTCTCTGTCCGTTTTCCGGTGAACTTGAATTTGCCTCTTGATTGTTTATTAGGGAGAAAAGTTGTTTCTAACCATTAGATCTTCTGACTGGGGAATTGGGACAATCCCTGCGAGTACCGACTATATTAATATCAGCGATGATAGGGTGATTCTTGATAATTAAGGCCATACCTGATCCTTGGAGGTAAGATTAGCGGTGTGAGCTTTCTGATATGGTTTCTTTATCGTGACAGGAAAATAAACAATGCAATAATAGGAGGAGTGAAGATGAATCCACCGAAAGCCATCCTTCGGGAACAAGCATTCTTCAATTATGAACCCAAAAAGGATATATGCTAATGGTCCAAGTTCTTGAGTGGAAGTGACTACAACTGCAATGTTCGGCTAGCTGATTAGTGGATTAGATTCATGGGGAAGTGGAATAAGGCCACATGCAGCCAAAATTCTTCCCTAAATATTTGAATCTCTGCGTCTTCTTATGCACTAACTTGCCCCCACAACACACATCTATAATGGGATGATGAATATTTTTATATATATCAAAATGGATATCTAATAAGTTTGACTATACAACTAGTAAAATTTCATGTTTTTTATACCACCACATTCCTGAGGTAATTCTATTGAATTTATATTGAGACCATGCTTTCATACGTAAGATTAATCAGACATAAATACGTTAGGTTTTTTTTTTATATATATATATATATAAATCAAATATTAAAATGTAAGAATAAACATTACATGCTTGTTATTTACCAAGAGGGAGAAGAAGAAGAAGAGAGAGAGAATATCACATGTTTAATTGTTCTTTCATTTGTATTACTCTCCTGTAATCTGATGTTTCATCCTGCAAGTTGTAGATTCTTGATTACATCTCTATGAATACTGTTGCTAATAACTTACTTCAATGTCACTACTCTGATCTACAGTCGAAGTTTGGAGTGAAGAAACATCATCTTCTATAATTGATGAGAAATATGTTTCTTTTTTATGATTTTTTAGTGAGTTTTGTTGCGTTATTGTATCAAAATTACTATATGATACATAAAGCCTTTTTTCTTTTTTGCCCCTTTGTCTCAATTTTTCATACTGAGTTTAGGATTATTCAGTTGTCTGTTGATTAGACGGACTCTGTAACCCAAGCTACGGTTGACTATCTTTGGATATCAGTTGCGTACATAAATATATATATATATATATATATATCTTCATTACTGGGTTTTGAACATTTTGCTTACTTAATTGCCTGTGGTTCACCTGCTATTAGAAAAATATAGCTTGTCTATAAGATTATGGCTCATCTCGCCATCCATGTTTGTTAGGCTCTCGCTGTCTAAATGCTTTGTTTGAGCCACCTTGGAGGCCTGTTATCAGGTAGATTCAGATAATAGGTTGTCAGGGTAGTCTATACTCCAGATTAAATATGAAGGAAGCTTCAGGTGTCTGTGTTTCAATGAGACCCAGACAGGATTTCAGAGTTCTTGAGGTTGCTCAAAGTAGTTTCAGACAGGCTCATCATCTGTTAAGCTGTATTTCTGATCAAAATCAGAAAAGAAGCATTCAGGAAGTAAGCCTGATTGCTCAAGATACAGTAAATGAATTCAGAAATCTAGTTAGACTCCTTGATGGATCAGAGCAGTCAGGGTGTAAGAGGATCAGGAAAGGACCTTTGCCACATTCCCACGATATAAACCCAGTTGAATTGATGGATAGTCCCAACTCTGTGTCTAAAAGCCCTGACCACAACTTTTCTCAACCCAATAGGCAGCTATTCCCACTGCAGAGTATTCAGTCAACTACTTCTTTGATCCATGCCAATAGTATCGACTTGTATAGGGAAAAACAGAAGACTAAAGACAACGTAGACGTCAAAACTAATTTTATACTGGGGTTCAACCTTTCCCTCTTACAGCCAAGCACAACCTTCTCAAGTTTAGATGGAGGTGGCAGGATAATTCATCATTCAACATCAGAAATTCTTCCTTCTCAAGATGATGCCTCTATATTTTCCAAGAGCAAGAGCGGAGTGAAAAGTGAGGAGAAATGCCTAGCCTCAACCGGTGGATGTCACTGCTCAAAGCGAAGGTAAGTCCTTGTTTTGATTTGTCATGTATTCTATGTATGCTAAATAGTTTCTTTCTGAATTGACTATAAATAGTGAGGAAACTATGGGATTGTGATTCTGGGAGATACTCCTTTTCAGACTCTTACTTCATGTTATGATGATAGTTTTCATGATATCATCTTGTACTTAATTTTGTTCAAGAATCAAAATGTTTCCATCTGTTGTCGAGGAAATATTCTAATTCCATCTTCGATTTATTATCTAAAAGGAAATTGAGGATCAAGGAAGTAATCAAGGTCCCTGCTTCAAGTACTAAACCAGCTGACATACCTCCTGATGATCACTATTGGAGAAAATATGGACAGAAGGCGATAAAAGGATCTCCATATCCCAGGTAATTTTCCATCCTGACGTTGCCTTCTGCCAATTCTCTTTCGTTTCTGGGAGTGGGAAACTTCTGGGATTGTTTTTTTTCCCTCGCACTGGTTGCAACAAACTTGATTTAGTTGTGTAGAACCTTAAATTCATTCTTTCCCTGTGCTCAATTAACCCAAAATATCACAATACAAAATCAAACAGGATAAACTGGACTAGCTCGTCATTTCTCTTCATGCTTACCATCTGTGATTTATGAAGCTTGAGACAAATTATCACTGTTTTCTTCCTTTTGCCCCCAAAGCAATGTTCCAGACAAAGCCGTACTTGTATTGGCAGTCACAAGTTCACATGTTTGCGTATCTAAGAGCAAAGCTACCTGGACAAGTTATATTGCTTACTCACATCTTTCATTCTTTGGTGTCAAAGAAGCTACTACAAATGCAGCAGTACAAGGGGATGCCCTGCGAGAAAACATGTAGAAAGAAGCTTGGAGGATCCTACCATGTTAGTTGTGACTTATGAAGGGGAACATAATCACTCCAAAATTCAATCTCCCGAACCCGACATCATGCTTCATATTTAACAATAAAAGCAAACCAAAGGACACCCGTATTTTCCTAGCTGGAACTGATCGTGCACCTGCAAGCTAAGGTGAACCTTCTGCAGCTTCGTGTTTCCTTAAAAAGAGATCATGTCACTCCTTTAAGGCTCGTTATTTTTAACTTTCAGTCTATATGCTTCTCCAGCAATGCTTTTGCAGGTCTACTTGTATATATGCACTCTCAAGATTTCCTAATAAAGGTTGATTAATTTGCTTTATGCATGAATGATTGACTCAACCAGGAGATGTCTTGTGCATTCCAAAATTTACCATGAAAATCATTTTTTGAGCCTTATTTTGATTGTTTAGCTCCTATGTCATACCTGCACAGTGTTTTTTTTTTCCAGGAGCTCTCAATCTCATCAGTATTCAACACAACACACATGGCCTGATCAAGCATCAAATGCTTGGAGAGTCTCTCTTGAAAAAAATTCTTATAATGCACACTGACAATAATTTAGAAAAGGGCCACACGACTCCTCTGCCTCAACACAATTTTTGCCACAAAAAGACAAACCTTCATGCTCTTCTTGACTCGTAGATCGGGTGCTTATTCAATAATCTGTCCACCATCTTTTACGTTTCAATACAGAACTTGGTTTGATTTATAATGCTCAATGTACATGACTGCATGTCCACAATGACAAGACAAGCAAAAATGACAATGGCTAGAAAAACGACTTCTCCTCGTTGTAGCTCAGGTGGGCTCCAAAAGATTTGCTCAGGCCCAACTTGTACTGTCCCCAGTAGGTGAGGCCTCTTCTGCACTATTTTCCACTTTCCTTGAACCAAGAAAGTGAAAATATAACTAAGAGTTCACCTCCTTGTTAGAGTTCTCCATTTTCGGAACTAAGAGTTCACCTCCTTGTTAGAGTTCTCCATTTTCGGAACTCGTTTTCACATTATATTTTGTTTAGAAGAAGGGTTGCGACGCCAAATTATTTAGATTTAACAAGTTCTGGATACCTGCGCAATATTCTAGGTTAGATTCCAAGCTAAGTTACAATGCAATAACGTTAGCTAAAGACTAAAGGAAAGAGTTGATATTTATTCTAAAAAGTAAAAAATATATACACGTGTTGGGTAGTTTTTTTTTACTTTAATTGTTGAAAAAATGATATTTGTAAAAAAGATAATGATTTATATTTTGAGAAAAACAATAAATTTTAGTCAAAATTCTCTTTTCTTGTTAATATTTTTTATTTAGAAAAATGTATTTTTTAATAGTAGTTATTAAATAAAAACTAAGGGAAATTAAAATAAAAATTATATTAATTTGAGATGAGAACTAAAAAATGCATCTCATTAATCAAAATTTTTCTTTTTATTCATTTTTTCTTATAAAAATTATCTTTTTTAAATAAGTATTTTTTAAAATTAAAACTTATCATAATATTAAAAGAAAGATTGAATATAAAAGATTATAAATCAATAATTTCAGCATTAAATATAAAAAAATATAAAATCCAAGTAAAACCATATAAAACATTTACAACAAAAAATAATTAAACTGATATTTTATTTGCATTAAATATGAATGAAATTTCTTTAAAAACAAACTAGGCATATTAGGTCTATATATAATTATCAAAAACATAATGGTTAATATTATCATGAAAAAATATAATATTATTTAAAATTTATTTCATAATCAGATAACTGTTTATATATTATTTTAATAAACTTATTTAAGCTCAATATAATTATAAAATGTAAAAACATAAAAATAAAATAATTAAAAAAAAGTCACACAAGATTTAGTTAGAGAAACCAGCATGTATATTCTACCTAAAACTATTAAGCCCGTTTGCTTCTGGACATATAAGACCATGCCCACGCAAATAGTTTTTTTTTAATGATGTTTTTTTTTTTTGGTTTTTAAAATAATGTAGATGACATGTTATTTATTGGGATAAATGATATGTCATTCATTTTTAAATATTTTTTAACCATTAAAGCTATTTTAATAACTGAAAAATAACAGTCCAAGTTTTTTACCTTATAAAACAAAATTTCAAGTATTTTTGACACAAAAATATGAAAAAGCCATTAACTTAACCTTTAAAACCTCGTTACTAAAAATACACATTTTAATTGGACAAAAGACTCAAGGTTTTAAAAAAAAAGTTCAAGCCTTTATCTACTTTGTTAGGCATCGTTAAAGGCGGGAATCATCTCTATTAAGTTCTTGTCTTAAAGATGAATGTACATGTATTAAAATTACATTTATTTGTGATTAGGATTTTATCATCCAAGAACTTTTTTTCCCCAACAATTTTCTCTTTCGTCTCTAGATATCCAGGGATTGAAGCACAAGAAAAATAAACTTATGGACCGAAGCATAAAAAGTTAAAAGATTAGGGATCAGGAATGGAAAAATAAAACTTAAGGGATAAAAGTGAACATGTCTAAGCCATTTGAACAAGGAACATGTAAAGAGGGTCATTTTTTAAAATTTTGATTTGTCATAACTTGCCTTTTACCCCATTTCCAAATGTATATTTTTAAAATGAAAAATACAAAAATATTTTTTAAAAATACATTTTCAATACCATTAGGTCAATTTCCTGTCATTTTGTAATTTTTTACCCTTTCGCTTATCATGTTTGTATTTAAAAATCTCCTAAAAATAAAAAAAAGGAAAAAAAAACAAGAAAACATTAATGATTGAAATGATAATCAAGTACAAAAAGGGGTCAAAATAAAAATATTTTTTAAAACCCTTTTCAAATCAATTAAAGGATAAAAAGATAAATATAGAAATAAATAAAAGAGAAAAAAAAAGTTGTGAAAGATTGGAGAATGTGAGATAATAAAAGAGAATAAAAATGAAGGAGAGTATAAATAAAGATAAACCTACATACAAGCAAAAGGGAGAGGGAATAAAAAATTTCAGTGGATTTTGAAAAAAAAAATAGAGTGAGAGAAAAGAGAGAGAAAAATTAAAAAAAAATAAAATCAGTTACAAAATAAATAAAAAGAAAGAACATAAATTTTTTAACCCTAAAACTCTTTCTCTCTCTTTTTTCCAATTTTTCTCTCTCATTAAAGCTATCATTTTTATTGTGAATTATTGACAATTCCTCTATCCACTTGCCATAACACTGACCATCAGAGGAGGCCATCTTCTTTACCATTACGACAATGGTTGATTTCATCCATAACTTTATTTTTATACAGCGTCATTGATAATTTTATCATTTCTTGCTAAGAACAAAATCATTAAAAATCACAACCAATCAACAACAACAACTCCATATTTGATCGTTAAAAGATAATATAATTAAAGAAACAATATATAAAAAACAAAATAGAAAAACCAAAGTAAGGAGAGAAAATTAAGAAAGAATAGGGAGGTAAGAAAACCCAAACTTAAAGTGTATTGATCTATTTGCTCATATAAAAATGCATCTTATCATTGGTATAGAAAAGAAGAGGAAGTGAAACTACAACTAGTCAACCAAGAAATACAATTAACAGAGGCAGTGTGTGACACCATATACTTGTAAAAGTAGCGGCATACAGACCACATGTTACAATATTGCCCGAATTTTTATCTTTGTGAGTCTTGTTTTGGTAGCTTTAGGCAATCTTAATAGTTTTAATTTTATTTTTTTTCAATTACATCCTTAGAAATTATATTAATATAGTTGTATTTGCTCTTTTCTACTTATATTTGCATTTTTATTTGTATTCACTTCTCGTTAACCCAATATTGAAATAGAGATCAATTTTATAAGAAAATAATTCATGTTTGTCATGTAGAACATTGATACGAACTACATGTAAAAAGAGTTATGCAAGCTGAAGTAGAAAAAAATCATCATCTCTTGATAACCAGAAACCCAGACTAACTTTTAAAGTTTCCAGGTAAGTTTCTTCATGTTTGTTTGTGATGACAAAGGTATCTAATTTTTCTATACATTAAGATTTTACCTAAATTAATGTATGTATGCTTGTTATTGAAGATAAAATACCATTATAACATAATAATAATAATAAAACTTAATCATCATTTTTAAAATATGAATGTTCAATCTAGAATGATAATGAGCAAATAATAAATAGATGTCCATTCAAGATTATAGATTGAAATGAATTAAAAAAATCACTACCTACACTTCATGGATCCATATGAAATTATACTGATCTGACTCAGATTCATTTGTTATATCAAATAAAGATATTCCAAGATAAAAAAACAGAAATAAATTCAACGCATAATAATGAAAATTTTAAATTAACACAACAAAAAAGTTATTATTATTATTTTGATTTTTTTTATATTTTTTTTCTTGTAAAAATGAAACATCTTAAGGATATTTTAAACATAATAATGCAACATATTAAACAATTTTATCATGCATCGATTACAATACCCAATAACTGTTCATCTATCTTAGATGAGTTGATAAATAATAAAATTATTGATAAAAAAATAATATTTTAATATTTTTTAAAGACAATAATATAATATATCCAGTCATTTTACTATCCATCAATAGACACCTTAAGATAAGACCCGGCAATGGTTATAAAAACCTGAAACAATACATGGGAAAGTGTGTAAAATAGATTCGGCTAGACCAGCGTCGCATCATGTTCGGATTGGACTTCGGCTACAAAAACTCCAACTAATCTCACACCAATTTTAAAAGCAAATATGTGTTTTTTCTTTTTAATTTTTTTCTTGAACCAGAAGAAAATCTCAAACCAATTTTAAAAGCAAAAAACAAATATGTTCACCTTTTATCATGGCTGGAGGGCCTTTTTGTACTTTTAAGCTAGGACAGGAAGGATGAATAAAATTTGCCCGGTTAAATTTTAAAAAATCTTGTTTTATTTTTTTTTTAAAAAAAGGTGAACAAAAATCATTACAGCTATAATCAAATGTGCAGCGATAAATTGAATAAAGTAGGTGTAACCAGGAATGCCATAAGAGCTTGATTTTGTTAACAAAACGAGGAGATTGCGAAGATCTTCATAATTACTCTCACGTACCTAACTTCCAGGACCACTTCATAAATGTGTGACATTTCCAAGTCCACGAGCCCTTTTGTCAGTATGTGTAAGGCAGTACATCTTATTTCCCCCCCCGGAAACAATCCATCAATTTCTTCAGAAGATCTCCGAATATGAATTCCTCTCTCGGAGAGAGGGACGTGGGCCCCGCCCGATGCAGGAAAATTGATTGCCACGGTGCCCCGTCCCATGCATTTGCCTTCCTATGTGTGCAGGCAACTGCTCAGTCTGACTCTTCCCCAATACAGTTATTTACTAGATCGGTAGCCGTTGCAGAACACTATTTCTTATAGCGTCTTGTTTCTTTGAAAATTATACTCCATATTCTATATTTATATTTATATTTATATTTATATGAAATTATTTTTTTAATGTGAAATAATTATATTATATTTTAAAATTTGTATTTTTTTATATGGCTTATATCCACATAAATTATTTCTTTATTTTTTTTAATACGGGACAGCTACATTTCACTTTATTTCTTTTATATCCTATATTTACATGGATTATTTTTTAATTTTTTGTATGAGATAACCATACTATATTTTATACTTTGCAGTTTTTTTTATAGCTTTTTAATGTGAAATATTAAAACTTATTTACCTTTGTAATTGAAAAACCTGCAACCCTTCGTCCTGGGGCTTGCTGTCTTTCCACCTCGATTTTTTGTTTTTTCTGGTTATAACTAGGTAGGTTGAGGGGGAAATTGGTATTTTAACGGCTAATAAATATCATTAAAAAACAAGTGTCAGGCGTACATGTGGCACACATATGGGTGTGGATATTGACAATGTTATTTAGACGGTGCGTAAAGCGTCTCCCGGTATCCAAATAATAATTTCCGAGGGGACTTTCAAATCATTTTAAAGCAGCCTCCACCCTTCAGCAACGCATCTCGTCAATGGAGTTCTAGTTTGTCATAAAAGATTTTTTTTTTTCAGTTTAGTTTTTATTTTTTATGCTTTGCCATTCAAATTTCAAAGCAATGGTTTAATTTATTTTTTTATTTGAATATGCTTTATGTTCTTTTTATTATTTTTGTACTGAAGTATTTATAAAATTAATTTTTTTATCTTTATTGTCTTTTAATTTTTTTTATGTATTAGACTTAGTGTCTATTTTTTTTGTTATTTTTAATTAAATTTATTATTCAATTTCATTCTTTCGTTATTTAATTTTATTTAAATGTCAAATTCAATTTTTTTTGTTTGGTCTATTTTGATAATTTTTTTAGATTTAAATATTTTTTTAATTTTATTATTTAATATCTTATTTAATTTGTTATAAATTGAATTTTATTGTTTTTTCTAAGTCATGTATATTTATCCATTTTTTAAAAAGTGTTTAGGCCACCTAGAGATTACTTTTTATAGAAAAATAAAATATAAGGGTGGATACTGGGGCTATTTAAAAGCAAATTAAAACTTACTCAAAATGCTTAGGGTTGCATTAGAAAAAATAAAACTATAATTATCAGACCCACCTATAAAATTGACCTGGTCAAGGATCCAGGTCTTGGGTTATACAGATTGACCCGGGTCAACCAGAATCAACCCAAAAAATTTTAAAATTTTAATACTCCATATAAAAAAATTATAAAACAATCCATGTAAAAATGAGCTATACATATTATAAATAACAAAGTTTAAAAGATTATTTTAAAAAATTTTGTATCTCATATTAAAAAAATATTATGTTAGTATGTTTTTTTTAAAATTAAAATATTTAAATTAATTTTTTTTATTCTACATAAAAAAATAGTTTTTTTTATCAATATAGAGTATATATATTAAAGGCTTGAAATCTTATATTAAAAAAATAATTTTCTCGTGAAAATAATATTTTATAATTTTCCTATATTCATACACAGCTTATTTTATAAAATATATGTCATATCATATTATAGAGAAATAACCTTGTGAAATATTTTCTTACGTAAAACCTATTAATATATTTTTTCAATTTTAAACGCTTAAAATAAGTTTTTTTTTCATATGAAGAAAGCCAAATTAGTTTATAGTAAGAGTTATATATTTAGGTTTTTGTTTTAATATGAAGAATTTTTTTAAAAGATAAATACATACAAAAATATTTTTATGGGTTTTTTGGATAAATATTTTTTTGTATAGGTAAAGGCAATTATCTCTTTAATATATATCAAATAAACAACAATATATAAATATAAATATCTAACATCAAACATAATTATGCATAAAGATTTAGTTTCGATGTCATATACATACATATTAGTTCAAATTACAAACATAAATATGCTAGACTAAATTAAACAAGTAAACATACTCGTTAAATAACAAACATAGTCTGAACTCAAATTTCCAACATCGTTAAACCATCTTAGCAAACAGGCCTGTAGTAGTGTTGGTTCGCAAGATTCAAAAAACCCAAAATTTCCTCAAATTATCATTTTTTATCATAAATGATTTTGCCAACATTTCATTTTGGACCAAATAATAAAATGCATCCCCAAGAGTGATCTCATCAAAGCCTTCAATTTTCATCACTTCTGTATACAACGTATTAACATCAAGCTGATTTTTGCTAAGGCTTTGAATTGCAAATACTACATCTCCAATCTGTTTAGATAACTTTTCAATACCATCATTTTCATATATGCGATTTCTCTTCCTGTGTTGCCTCTTTTGTGTACTAGACTAAGATGTTTCTTTTATGTTATAACTTTCTTCATATTCACCTTTATTTTCAATTGAAATTGATCGCTCTTCGGTGTTCTCTTCTAAGTTGACATCAGCATATGATTTGGCATAATTTCCAGTTGCCATATATTTTCCAACAATAATTGTTATTGCCTCATACATGTCAAGTTTTTTGTTGAGAAACTTATCATGATTGAGATGTGCTTGTTCATAAAGTTTTGAATATGCAATTGTTTAGTTCACTATATAACATTTTAGAAACAAAAGTAATTATAAAAATTACAAAAAATATAATATTTATTATACCTTTACTTTTTTATCATATACATCTTTCAAAACTATAATCATCTTCAAACAATCATCCCAGCTAAAACCACTTTTATTTTTAAGTTTGATTATTATTCCTCATTCTTTTTTCACCGTCTTGAGATGATTGTCCACATGCTTAAGCTCGCACTGGACGTTGAACTTTTGACTTATTTCTATAGCCACCTTAACAAAAGATTCTGCTTTAAAGGTCAAAGAAGGTTTGCTTCTTTAAGTGTCTCCTCAGCTAATATCTCAAGCAACATGTGAGACATAGGCTTAGACCATGTGAAGTGCTTGCCCTTAAATTTTTCATTCTTTATGGAACTCATTTCTACAAAAAAAAAATTATACAAAATAAAATCATAAAATATTTAGATTTAATAAATTTCATATAAAAACTACAATTAATAATTAAAATAGAAAATATAATAAAGTCAACATCTACTCCAAATACATAACAAAGATAATACAAACTCAAGCAAGATATAATAAAAACAAACACATATAATTAACACTCAATTACTAGTTTCTTTGAGTGTTATAATCATTCTAAATGGTTGATGCAATCATTTCTTTTTTTGTTATCCACTCCCTATTGTTGTGGATAGTGTTATAATCATTCTTTCCTCTAGTTGATTGTTCGTCTAATTGATTCACTATCCAAACATATTTCTTCCATAATAAAGTCATAAGGATCAACTCTCATTATATGATTATGAATAATACAACATGCAAGCACAACATCTACTTATGTTTTATAAGATCAAAAAGATTTTTCATCAATTGATCTAAAACGATTCTTCAAAATACCAAACCCTCGCTCAATAGTGATTTTCAATGAAGAGTGTCAAAGATTAAATAACTCCTTTTCATTTTTTGGTGCACGTTCTATAAACTCATTTAAATGATATCGAATTTCATGAAAAGGAGAAATGATTCCTTTTCGAATACCGTAACCAACATCACCAAGATAATATTTCCCTACAAGTTAAAAAAATAAAACCTATTACTATCTTTATCTGATAAAATATTTTATATGTTTATTACATATAATACAATAATTTATTATATACCTTTTGAAATTTTTAGACCACTAGGTCTTGATAATGCATCACGTAAAACCCGTGAATCATGTGCATTTTCTTTCCATCCAGTTAAAATATATATAAATTTCAAATTAAAAGTTATAGCTGCTAAAATATTTTGGGTTGTTATTTCTTTTCGACTTTGAAACTTTTCTTGAATCTCAACAGGAACATGGGTACCATCAATTGTTCCCCTACAATCCTATATAAACATGAAAAAATAATTTATAAACTTAACTTTTGGATGTAATTAATTAATATATAAAAATAATGGTATTGTTCTCATACCTTAAAATAAGGATAGAATCTTTGATTATTCATTGTCTCAGCTGGAACTGTATCCTCTGGATCTTTAATAAAGTGCCTATACAATATAAGAATTGCTTTTAAAATAATTTTAAAGTAACGATGGATAGTTTCAACAGACCTATAGTATATACCATTGATAAAACGAAATCTTTGGTTTTGGCCTATAATTTGTAAGAACACAATTACTTGCTTCCTAATCAACACATTTTGAGTTGATCGTAATAGATCGTGACTTGTGAGAACTTCACACAATCTATAAAAGACAACAAGTTTCATACAAATTTGTTCAACACAATGCGTATCACCTCGATTCAAAATGTTGTCAATATAGAATTGTCGTTGAGTAATTGCATTTATACGTGGTTCTCTTTATATATAAATTGTATTTCTTTCTTGTTCAATAATAGCTACCCCTATAGCTATCATAATTACAGCTGCTCTCATACATGTTGCATGAATTATCTTACTATCCATATCATGAAAGTTAAGTTTTCTGATAAAAAAACCTAAAAATTTAGGGAAATAAATATTAAAAAAACTTATAAAGTACTTACACAATTAATACAATAAATTATGCTGAAAGAAGCAGACAATGTATAATAGTTACACCAATGATATCTGATTCCCTAAACAAACAAGACCTTAAAATATATTATTTAAGACCATAACATTCAATTTCTCGATGATAAAATTGTTTTGAAAATTATACATTTCATACAAATTTACAGTGATCAATAGACATTGCGCAATGAAATCTATATAATTACCGGTATAGTCACACAAATTTATCCATATATAACAAATATAATCAAACACTAATCATCAATTAATCAAAGCAAAATAAAATAGAAAATTATATTTATTAAGGTTATGTTATAATTTTGTTGTTCCCATCTCATTCTCCCATTCCCCACAACTTATCGGTTTCTATAATTTCCTATTTTGTCTATTATATTCATTTTTTATTTTTCTTGTTATAACTGGTTTGTATAGTTCTCCAATAACATCCCCAATTGCACTGCTCCATTCTCTTCCTATTCCCCATTTCCCCTATAATTTCATTATAACCGGTTTGTAATTTCCCATTAATATTCAACAATTTCACTATTCTCATTCCCTTCTCATTCCCCTCTCCTCTCGATTCCCCGATTCCCCTAATTCCCCCAATTCCCCCTCCCTGTTTTGTCTCTCTTTACTAACAGATTGATCGCCCCTTAGCAGAAATCACCCCCCTCACAGAAATCGATCAACCCCCTTATAGAAATTGATCGCCCCTTAGCAGAAATCACCCTCCTCACAGAAATCGATCAACCCCCTTATAGAAATTGATCGCCCTCACTGTTTTGGTCTCCCTCACAGAAATCAATCGCCCCCCCATTTTGGTCTCTCTGTCAACAGAAATTGATCGCCCCTCCCCCATTTTGGCCTCTCTCTGTTCACGTATATCGATCCCCCTCCCACCGCGTTGCCTCTCCATGTTAATAGAAATCGCCCCCTGTTTTGCCTCACTGCTCACAAAAATCAGCCCCCATTGTTTTGTCTCTCTTTGTTCGCAGTTATCTCTCTCCCCTGGTTTTGTCTCTCTGTTTAGTTACTGTTTTGCCTCTTTTTTTTTACAATTCCCCTCTGGTTTTGTCTCTCTATTTGGTTAGTGAGTTGCTGATTATGATTCATGAAGAAGAAAACAATAGTAGAAAAATGTGTTTTTTTTTGTTACTTGCTTGATTAGTTGAATGTAATGAGATTAATGAAGAGTTGTAATGAGATTAATGAAGAGTTATGGAAATGTTATGAAAAAAATATGACAATAGCAGTAACAAATTTATCAAAGATTTATGTCATTATTTTTATAAATCTAGATCTACGCAAAAGAAGATAAAAACATAAAGGAAATAAAAAGAAAAAAATACCTAAAGAAATTAGATCCAGAAAATACTCTTATTCCTGATTAGAATACTATTGATTTTGAAGGGAAAAATTACATGATTCTTTAAGAAAAAGTTTTGAGGGAGCTGTGCATGAGAAAATAAACAAAAAAAAGTGTTTTTTTTTTTTTTAAAAATATTTTTTTAATAACATTATTATTTTAAGTTTGATTAGAATTTAGTATACTTTAAATATTTTTTATATTGTTATCAAATATAATAATAAAGAATTTACTTTCCTGCAATCAAACACTCCCGCAATTTGCGAAGTTATTGCTTCGTAGTTTTTTGCCGGTTTATTAGGTTATACGAAAGGGCCAGGAACTCACAGGCCGAAGTCCCAAGATGACCTGACTAAGCAACTGTGAAGGTTATCGTTCCCAGCAAGCAAGTGCCTGGTTTGGTAGGTACAAGCTGACACCAACAAGGGACTGTCCAATGTGTGAGCAGTTGTTCATTTTTTGCCCAAATAAATATAGCCAAAGGTGCTTGTGTCGAGAGGTAATTGTATGGAGAAAGCGGGGACAACAAGATCTCTGGACAATCTTCCATGGAGATATCCCATTTATTTAATAAGTACCAAATCCGACAGCTGCCCCTCCTGGCCATTTTAGGTTTGAGGGCACTACATCCTACATTGTACTATTACTACTATCCTACTTTGCTCTGCCGCTCTATCGGAGTCTATCCTACCTCTAGGTAGGGAGGGGCTAGGACTGGGGAAACATTGGGATAATGCATGGCGGATTGATCCCGTGGGCTCTTTCCATAATCGTGACCTTTTTTCTTTGCATTCGACTTCTTCAAACTCCACTTGCTAGGCAAGAACATAAAAACTAGAATTTTGATGTCAATAATACCCTACCTCGGCCATTGATAGTAGAGTGACATGATTTACTATGCTCCTTACAGCATGGAAAAAAACCCAAATTCTTAATTAACAAGAAAAACCAGCACCAGCAATTATCATGTGTTCTGGTGATAATGAGGCATTAAAGCCGTGGTGGCTGAAAGGTGGAGATTAAAATATCAGGAGCTGCAGAGCTCGCGATCAAATCCTCAAAACGATTTAAATAAATAAACCCATGGCCCTTGCGTTTTTTTAAAAGAACAGAACCGGGGAATAAAACACATCCAGCTTGGCGAAAAATGCAAGGTTAGTTCCCAAACCAAGAAATCGTTGTTGTCAAACATCTAGGTGGTGGCCAAGTGGTAAGGACTTGGAATCAAGAGGTTTGCTCCTTCTATGGTCTCAGGTTCGAGTTCTTGGTTGCTCATATGATGACCACTGGAGGCTTACATGGTCGTTAACTTCAGGGCCCATGGGATTAGTCGTGGTGCGCGAAAGCTGGCCCGGACACCCATGTTAATCTAAAAAAGAAATCGTTGTTGTCAGTGGTAGTAATGATCATAATCTTTACCGAACCAGAAAGGAACAATCCTTCGTGTCATGCACTTGTTGTCTCCATCTTTAAGGATTTTTAATGAGTTTAATTAAATACTGGCTTAAAATAAGAAACAATATTATCCATAATCATTCTTAAGGGAAGGCATCGCCTCTCTCTTTTCCGCCCCTGACATTTAACGCAGAGAAGATTGAGAAACAGAAGGTTGTCGGTTGGGACTTGGGGACACGTACTCTTTCAATTTTTAATGTATAGTCCCTACCACACCCTGGCACTTCAACAGGACACCAAAAACAGCACTTCTGCCGCCACTTGAGACAAAACACGCATGGCATGAGGTGTTTTGTTTTTTTTTTAATGATCTCGAAGGGCGATTCCGAATGAAAATAAGAAAGAGTCTTTGTTGTCGAGCGGAAACATGGTATTGTTTGAATTTGTATTTTTCCCAGAAAAATATTTAAAAAGTTTTAATGTATTTTTAAATAAAATAATATTTGACTGCAATTGAAATTTAGAATCTTTTTAATTAAGATTTATTCTTGAGAAATATGTGTGTTGCACCGCTAAAAGTCCTTCCCCTACCTAACTATGTTTATAAATTAAGCATTTATGGCTGGAGTAGGTGAAGTACTGGGAAAGAAAGTTGTATTGATAAATGTTTGTTTATGTATGCTGTCGAGTAAAAATTATTATTTGGTGTCTAGTTATAATTATATTGAAATTGCCGGTGAGATTCAAAATGGTACCAAGTACATTAGCGAGTAATATTTTAATATTAAAAAAGAAACATGTAAAATTAACTATAACAACTAAAAAATAAAATAATTTTTATTTGTTCTTCATCAAAACATTCCATCAAATAAAAATAAATTAAATATATATATATATATTATATTAATAAGGATGTCAAATAATATCATAAATTCTAAAATATATTTATCACTTTTGATATATTCTCTCTTTGATGTTCTCTCCGCTGTCTCTCTCTCTGTTCTTCAAAATGATTGTTTTATTTTTTTATTTACGTGTGGTGTCCGGGTTAACTTACGCGTACCACAACTAATTCACACGATTTACTGAACATCCTGCAAGCCCATTAAACAGGTAAAGCACCGCAGAGGTAACAGGCGTGTATGGTAAGATTCGAACCCATATGCTGAGAAAGGGAACAAACCCCTCCCACCGCTAGGCTAGAACCTCACTTGCTACTTTATAATAATTCACCATGATTTTTTTATTTTTAACACATAAAATAAAAAATAATACTAGTTAAAAATAAAGGAGGGGAAGAAATAGTGAGGAAAAAGGGACCAAAATTACATATTAACATGTGCTTCTTTTAGCTTTAATTATTATTGAAAGCTCCATGACAGCTTTAGCATCAAATTTGAGCGCAATATGTAATAAGCTCTCGGTGATTGATATATCCTAATGTTATCAGACCATATTTCTTGAAAGACATCGGTAAGGAGGATCCTTGAATAGAAAAAAATAAAAAATTGATAACTTAAAAAGATAAAATAAAAAACTATATACTTGAACAGGAAATAATAGTTTTGAACTATGGCCAATCACAGAAGCATCCACCCATGTCTCTTTGAACCATGCCCGAATATTGAAGAGCTCCGGCCTTTGAACTTCTCAGAATTATCACAGACGCATCCAAGAATCCTAGTAATAAACTACCATCACGCACCTGAGCCTCCAGCTCCGTGTGGTCTGCTATGAAGTATGTCTTGCAGCCATCCAAATTCAATCCTCTGTGTGTATTGTGTATTTGCCTACCATTCTTACATCCTCTGTGTGTATTGTGTATTTGCCTATCATTCTTACAGTGTCTTACTTGTTTATTGAACTTGCAGGATGTTCAATAAATCATGTGGATTAGTCGTGGTGCGTGTAAGCTGACCCGGACACTCCACATTAATAAAAAATAAATAAATAAACTACCATTACTTTCCTCTTTGTTTTTTCTTTTCTTTTGTTTTCTTGGAGAAAAAAAAAAGAAAAGGAAAAACAAAAACAAAAATGATATGTTCAGTAACAAGAAAAAAATATATTTATCCTTTTATTTTTATTTTTTGTAGAAAATTAAAAAAGTATTTATTTGTGAGAAACAAACAAATTTTCTCATTAAAAAAGAAATATATCAAGATTACAATTATTTTTCCGTAAAAGATTAAAACCATAATTTTATTTTATTCATATTAAGAATTACAATAAAAATCTATATTGTTAACAAAAAAAATGAACTCTTTCTGTTGAATTATAATAAGAATTAAATTTACAACACTAGTTAAATATATAAAATAATTTTAGTATTTTTCATTTCTAATATATATATATATAAGTTAAAAAATATTGTTGAGTTAAAAAAACAATGAAAAGCTTGTGTTAAAAAACTATAGAGAATCTTTAAAATGTGCTTTTCGAATTCGGTATAATATTATATTTGAAAATTAGAAACTTCAATTTTTCCTTTTTTAACTCTGATTGCTTGAAAAAAAACTATATTTGTCTTTATTTATATTTACATATAACAATAACAATGACCTCATGGTTAGGTCTAAGGTACAATTTTGTAATCTCTATTTTAATGATATGTAGTTAATCTTGATGTGTATGTTAAGTTTAATATTTTAGATTCGTAGAAAGATGAAGACATGTTGAATTATCAGTTTATATTATTTTATAAGGTATAAATATCTCTTGTAAATTGGTATAAACTTTACTAGTGCATAAACATGATTAAATACTCTGATGAAGTATATGTTGAGGGGGTAAGCTTGAGGCTGCCCATCAACATTGGTTGTGTGGACCAAGTGTAATATTAATGCTGGTTATGTCTTGCATGTATTAATTATGGGATAAAATTTTGGTTAGGGTTTGTACAGAGGAGATCAAATTTTGTTAAAATTGTATAAATCCTTTAAGATAAAATGAAAAGCTCTTGGATATTTGATATGTATTTGTACAGTACATGCTTGGTAGGGCCTCCGTATAAAGAAAACCTGGTTCATTATTAAAAACATAAAAAAAAAACCACTCCTTTTCTCACCGGCATGATCTATGTTTAGGGCAAAAATTATATTTCAAAAAGTAGAGTGTTGTAGTTGAGATTTGTTTTGACTTGTATTTTGTTGTTTATCCAATGTATCATATAATACTTTGATGTTAAATTATAGATTAGTTTTATAAAATATAATTTTAGATTATTGTTGAAGCAGAAAAGAGAAATACCAAGTAAACAAAGCCTTTCTCCTTAAAGGTCATGAAAAACTACAATTTGATTTCTCAAGTTTTTATTGTTTATATATTTGATCTATATTCTTTAATGTTTTTATACCTCAATCTTAAATTTTATTTTTATCGGATTTCAATTCTTGAGTGCTAAGAAATAAGAAATAAAGTTATTGAAAAAATAAAAGAGAGAGAATGGGGTTTGTTTGTCAATATTCCGATCATAAAAGAATTAATTTTTATTTCAATAAGTTTATTTTAAAGTGAAAAGTTCAATGAATATATAGTTTTGACCTCTAAAAACATAGATGAAGATTTATAAATTTTATTTTAACCCGGTTTGATTTATGATTTTTAAAACGATTAAAAAGTGTTTTTAAAATTAGAAATGGCTTTATAGATATTTTTATTGTGTTTTTGACATGTTTTAAATTAAAACAAATTTAAAATTTTGTTTGAAGGTCTGAAAACTTAAATCCTAACTGTTTAATTACCTGAAAAACATCAAAATTCAAACCAGAAGACAATAGATATGCGCTGTACCTTCTATTAAAAAAATTAGGATGCTGTTTTTTTTTTTTAAAAAAAAGAACAGTGTAAGTGTGCTTGGCATTTTAAACCCTTATGCGTCTAACTTTTTTATTTAATATCCCTGAACTTTTTTATTTTTAAAATTTAGAATAAATTTATCTTTATATAAACTTAATGTTTAAATAATTATCCAATTAATTCATAACTTTTAAGAAGATTAGAGTTTTGTTGATATAGTATCATTAACAAATACTTTATAAATAATTATATAATAATATAATATGTATATTTTTTAAAAATTTTAATGAAAATAAAAAATATATATTTTTATTAAATTTACTATTGTTAATTTTTTATATAAATGTGTGAAAATAATTGATATATAATTTTTTATATATAAAAAAACACTAGCATAAGCATGTGAACCTCCCTTAGCCCAGGTGCTCGAGCTTTTGTTAAAGATTCATGACTCTACAATGATTTTTTTTAGTTTATTTTTTAATGTTTGGTTTTTTTTTATAGAATTTTATTATTTATTATGAATTGATTTTTATGCTTTTTATCATATAGCAAAAAATAAAAAATAATTAAATTTATTAGAATTCATATCTTGGATTAAGTTTTGATGAATTGACTATAGTGAATCTAACCTACTTTCTGGTATTTGAATTTTTATATTGGAACCATGTAATTGAGAAGGTTATAATAAAACAACTTTCATATAATTAAATTTAAAATTTAAGTAAAATAAATAGTCAAATTAAGATTTTTCAAATTTCAATTATTATACTGAATTTAATAATAATATATATATATAAAATCATAAATCTAGATATTATTTTTTTATATCCTAAGAACTTTTTTGGTCTAAATGACAATGAGATGGCGATCTATAAACTAATCATCCTTGTGGTCCATCATAACCGGCAAATCAAATTTGACTGCCAACCTGTTCATTTTTCTTTTTTAAACATCAATTGCAAAAATCTCAGACACATTGAGATGAGAAAGACTTTGTTGCCCAAAATTGAAGGAAAAACCATCAATCATAAAACAAATACAAGCAATGTGATCTTCTAATCCACTGCGTGATTATTGCTAGAAGGACACTCGTATCAATGAAAAGGATATCACATTGTTGTCAACGGTCCATTTTCCTGTAACCCTCTTTCCTAGAGGCATATTCTTTGCAGCTGTCTTGCCTTTGTAATTTCGTGGCTGCTAGCTTTCAAAAGAACGATCTGTTTGCATCTTTTATTACAGAATTAAGGAGCTTTCTTAACCCGGAGAAAGGGAAGAAGTTCGTGTCATTTTTTTAATATACCTTCCACAGCGTAACTTCAAACAGAGATGATCAGTATGCATAAGGCTCCACTGTTTCTAAAACTAAATGAAAAAAACATAAACTTCTTACAATGTTCCTGGAATGAGATCTTCACAAGCACCCTGTTGTACGAGGTTGGCGAATTGCATGCTTTGGAGCTGTGGCTCCACACGTCTCGGGTTTGTTGGCATGAGCTCTATCATTAAACTTTTAATTAGTCATCCAATCCCCAATTAAAAATATCATAGAACAGTCCACTCTCACGAGCAGGTCAAGCGGTTTCAACTCATGTTTTTAACACAAGCGACTGTCATTGAAGAATACATATTTTTTAGAAGTTATTTTTTTCTATGGAATTGACTTTTAGAAAAAACACTTTACAGCGAAGAAAAGTCATCCAATTTCCGGACGCAAGAAGTCCACAAATTGTCAATGCCAACCTTCAATGCAAAAAATGCCGGGAGCTAGGCATATGCGGTGCTGCTGTAGCTATTAAATTAATAATGTTTCTGTTAATGCTTACAGAAATGAGAGCTGTAAGCACACAGCAATGGCCGCCGTTCTGCATCAGGATAGGAAAAACAATAAATCCCTAACCTGGCTCCTTAATTCAGTGTTAATTCAGTATTAGTAAAATAATATGAAGAATTGTTAATTAAATATAAATTCAATAGTTTAATTCAAAACAACAACACGTTTATCCTCCGAGGTACTTCGATCGTTGAATCTCCTGGATAGCAGCCGGGAGATCCTCAAACCAATAGTCACTCGTTTGCTCACACGATAGATAAATTGACCACCGATGCTGTAACTCGTTGATTGTTAATGCACAATAAAACTTAAATCATCAGCGTATATTCTAACAATTTACTGTTCTCATTTTCTTGATTAAAATAAACATTAATTTAAAATTATAATTATAAATTAAAAAGTTTATATATATATATATATATTTAATTAAATAAATTGAGAATTATCTATATCAATAACTGCAAAAAAAAAGTGTTAATGTATTTATTCAACTCATCTTGTTGTGGGACAAATAATTTTTTTAACGCAAAAAAATAAATATGTAGATATTAATAACAATTTTTTTAATATCAATTAAAAAATATATTCATGAATAAAAAAATAATGCTTATTTATAATAAAATAAAGTGAAGATAACATGTTAATAAAAAATATATAAGATTTTATATTACTTTTTAACATGATAGAAAAAAATAATATTATAATTGTTATAGTGAAACATAATTTTTTTTAGTCTTTGTATAATAGTTTTTTTAAAAAGGTATCGGGAAAAAATTATAAAACAAACTACAAAAAAATAAAAATAATAATAAAAAATTAATATAATAAACCAAATGTCTAGAGATAAATATCCTAAATATAAAATATAAAAAATAATATTTTTTTCAAAAAAATGTAAATAATAATAATAAACTAAAAAAAATTATAAAAGAATGAAGATAACAATAATAAAAAATGGTGATTGGAGAAGCAAATCCAAGCAAATTGTTTTCTCCTAAGAAACCAAAAAATTACATTAATTTTCGCAGCAGCTACAGTACTCACTACAATAAATAATTGAATTTTTTTTCTTCATAATTATGCAATTTCTAAGAAAAACACAAGACCTTGTATATATATATATATATATAAACTCAAGATTACAATATAAACCTAGCATTTCACAACAACTATTTTTTAGATCTCTCGAGGAGAAGTCACTGGAGACAACAAAAAGAAACAGTACTGGTAAATTAATCCTCGTTAATATTGACCGAAAGTTGGAAAGCACACTTGCCTGCTCATTATTATACATATATGAACTGAATTGGACGACTAAACCACCCTATTGAGTACCCGGTAGCTAGCTACATATGATCGAAAGTTATTATTATGCCTGCTTTTAAGTTTCCTAATTGATGCGGCTGTAGCCCACAAAGACCTAATCCTTTTACGCCCTTTCCTTCTCCTCTGGTCTCTGAAAAAATCAAGGAGCACTAATCAATAATATCCAGAGTCCTGTTTATCTTTCGCCATCAATATATCTTTTGGTTATTGCCAAAGCAAACTCATGGCAGAGACCCTCTCGCAAGAATTATTCAGGTACCAATCTGAAAGCAACGACTTGAGCTAGGATGGAGACCTTGCTTGGTAGAGGGGGGGTTGGAGCATGAATTCTAAAGGCATGACAAGTGCAAATATCACAAGGTAGGACCTAACATGAGATGTGTTCTTTCATCTTAACATGCCATTTTAGCAGACATTGAAGGTTACCTGTCATCCTTCTCCTCTGGGATTACATTTCCTCTACGTGTTCTTCTCATCCTTTTATATTCACGCTCCGGCGACGATATGAGCATGTGTCTGTACATATATAATCATCAAGGTTTTCACGACTAGTTCACATATCGCAGCATAACAAAAATATTGGGAGGGAGCTCCAGATATTTATTTTCACGCGCATCACACGTCCATGTAAGATATTTGCACTAATTTAATGTATTTAAATACATAAACTCTTCTCTGATATCAAGAATATTTACACTTAAACTAATCTTCAAGTTAAAGGCTGCCGTGAACTTCCTTGACCGCCAAGTCTATCCTTTAAATTTATAATAATTAGGTGATTATGATAAAAGGGACGCCTGAAGTGATAAATTATGGAATTATAAGTGCTTTATTTAGAACAAAAAATAAAATAAAATAAAATTTAAGCGGGTGAATCTCTTTCTTTTAGGCTTGGTTTGTAGGAGAGGTAGACTTTGTCCTTACAAAATCTAAGCGAGTTCGAAGTAACTTTTTATTTGGGAGAGTTTTTAATCTCCAAGGCTAGTTTATTATTATTATTATTTTTTCTCTCCTCCCTCTTTACCTCCATATTAAATACACACCAAACATTTTTTTTTAATTTATCTCTAGCAAATTATTACTAATATTTTTTTTTATATTTTTATTAACATTTCACCCTTTAATTCATTACCGCACCAAATATTCTTAAAATCAAACTTTCATATCCTTAAAAATCGTTCTTGTAATAGTTATGTTTATAACAATTTACTTTTATTTCTTAACCCCGTGCCAAATGACACCTTAAATATCTAAATATGTTGGATTTTTTTCTGGACATGTTTTTTAATTTTAAAATAAAATTATTAAATCTTGTTGTCTTTTGATTTATGTGAAGTGTCCAGACTAACTTGCGCGTACTATAACTAATCCTCACGGCCCACTGAATATCCTGCAAACTCAATAGGCAAGTAAGATATCATGAGGATGACAGACATTCACATCATAGCTCGAATCCAGGTGCAGTAAAAAAGACAAACCCCTTTCATCGCTTCACCAGTCCACTTAATTCGTGCTATAGCTCCCAGACAAGATATAAACGAATGCCACGTGTACTGATTAGAAATAATAATAAAAAATTATGATAATACGAAATCCTAAATGAATTCAAGAAAGGAGTCTGTAGTGTAAAGGGAGGAGTTGCAAAGCGAAGAAAGATATTCCACAAAAACAAGACAGGCGTGAAATCTTGCGATGACGCCCAAATCCCAAAAGACCATAGAAGCTGCGTACGGAGCTATTTATATTTTATACAGCAGCGATTAAAGGATATGGAAAATAACTGCACCAACAGAAAAAGTAAATAAATAAATAAATAGAAAGCCCTCGTGATTATCTTTGCTCCCCCTTCTCCATTTACCTCCTTTTTTTTGGTTATTATCAATCTTCCCTTTCTCTCTCCTATTCTTGTGCAGAGAGCTCCCTCCTCCTCCTCCTCCTCCTCCTCCTCCTCTCTTTCTATAAATACATCACTTTACTTTCTATCTGTGTGCCCTCTGTCTCTCTCTCTCTCTCTGAGTCTCACACACACACGCCCCTTTTATTATCTCTCCCTGTTTTGTTTTTTCTTTCTTTTCTTACCTTGAAAAACAGCTAGAGGAGCTAAAGAGAGACACTGAGGCAGACACGCACAGGCTTTCTTCCTTTCCTTGTTGTAATAGAATTACTAGTTTTTAAGACACATCAAAGTTGTTAAAAATACCACCACTGCTACTCTACATTGCAATGTCGGCTTACAGTGATGAAGATCCTCGTATTCATGCCATCAAAACTAGGATTCGTGTTGTCCCCAATTTTCCAAAACCAGGTTTTTTCTGTTTTTTTTTCCCTTGGTTGCTGAGAAACATAGACTTGGCGGAAATAGCTTTAGGATCTCGAATTTTAGAGTTAAATTCAAGAATCGGTTGCTGCCACTGGCTTTTGCATACGAAGTTTCTTCTCGATTCAAAGTTTTGTTCCTTTTTAAAATCTGCACCAAGTTGTTTGGGTTTTTCTTTTTATTTCCATTTTGAACGGCACCGAATGTTTATGCTCTTTTCTTGTTTTGGTGAAACACGTTTAAGCTTTCATGATTCAAGACTGTACGTGCTTTTCCATATATATATATATATGCACTACTCTACTGGCGGTGAAAAGCAGAGAATCTATGGCTATAAGTTTATCGTTGATGGTTTCTTATGGCAGGTATTATGTTTCAAGATATCACCACCCTATTACTGAATCCTAAAGAATTCAAGGACACAATTGATTTGTTTGTTGAGAGATACAAAGGCAAAAACATTTCAGTTGTTGCAGGTAAAAAAAACAAAAAACAAAACTCACAAGAAAGAGTGGAAGACCCCATTTCTGCTTTTTATTCTTTTTTTTTCCTTAGCAAATTTTCATTCTGTTTGAGGTGTAATTAGAAGATCTGATTTTAGGCCTTTTAACAACTATGATCTTGGGTTCAAGATGGTGGGGTCCTTTTGCTTACAGAGCAAAATGCACCACTGCCTAAGTTTCTGGTTGTCTTTTTTTCTTTTTATAACTGGCTTTTTGATGGGCTCATTTAATGCTAAATGGAAGCGACTGTTTGAGTGTATGTGATGTTTAGTTTTTCTTTCTTCTTTCTTGTTTGCCTTTTTTTCTGCTAGAGAGTGATTTCTTGTTTGACTAATGGGCTTTGTTAGTGTGGCGTGCCATTGATTGCTTTCTGTTCATTTTTTTCCCCTTAGCGGCTCTCATCTGACCACTCTACTTCTCTCTATTGTTGCTGTTGTTGTTGTGGGCACGTGCTAGGGTCTGATTTGGGTGGATTGTGGTTGGTGATGGATGCCCACCTTGTTAAAAAAAATAGGTGGACCCAAATGATGCTAAAGTTAAGATGGGCCGGCTTCTCTCGGCTCAATTGTAACGTAGATTTCCCCATATTACTGTTTGATGTTTTTATCCCATACCTCGGTTATATTGTCTCTTGTTTTTAGTTATATCCTTCTACTTTTCCTTTTGCAGTAGCCAGTTTTGCACCTGAAATTGATGGCATTGTGAGTTTTTAAATGGTTTTAGGTTTTCTCCTGCGATGGGTGATTTTGTAAGATGGCCACGGTCGCATCCCTCTTTGGTTAACTGGCTGATTTTTTTATTTGCCGCACGTAATGTGTTGTCTTGCACTTACAAATAATAGCAAGCTATGCATACTTGAAGAGGTTTCATGATCTCTTATTGATAGTGCCGTTAGACCTCATTTTGATTTGGCTTTTCGATGATGAGGGATTCGGTCAGCATTAAGTGTACTTTGTTTTGTCCCGTTGTGCGGGCATTAGAATCTCTCTTTGTACCACGTGGATGAATTTTGTCTTCTTGTGTTTATGTGGAACTTTATACATTAGTGGAATCTTCTCTGGAGATCTTAGTTTCACAAGGAAAAGTTTCGGCCTTTTCCCTTGCCAGATAATTATCTGTGTTTTTCGTACCTGTCACCAGTCTATTGATGCTACTACTGGATTAGCTCTAGTGCATGTGTTACGCGTTTGGTCAGTTGGAGATCTAGCTTATCAAATTCCAGTGCAGGTTTATGTCACATTCAAGTATTACGGGCATTGACTCTTGCCACTTGAGCTTAAAATAATCACATTCATCATCATTTCTGTTCTCTGCACAGTCCCATTCATCATATTTTAGATGTGGAGTCTTCCAAAACTGTATATATAATGCTTTGCAGCTCATATAATTCTTTTCCTTGATAGAAGTTCTGATTAAAAACAATTTGTTGGTCAGAAAGTTTTCCTTTGCATCATTTGCGTGTCCTAGCTTTTGTGTCGTTCCGCTGCCAGTGGGGCGCATTTTATGGTTTTCATCACTGGAAGGACTCCAAGTCACGTGGTGATCAAATCTTAAATGTGTTGCATGATAGCATATCTTGTAGCCTGCATTGATGCTCTCCTGCAAATTTTGTTAACTGCTGCCACAGTTTGTAGTTGCCTCCTGTTACTGTTTATTATTATTATTACTTACAAGTAGTGAAGATTCTTTGACTTTTGAGCTGTTTCCATGTATGGTACTCTTTCAAGATTCGAAAGCTTAATTAATGGATACTCCTCCCCAATACACACATACAAGACTGATGTTTTAACTAATAAAAGAGCTTAGCAATCTGTTTAGCGCCTCAGATATTTGGATCTAAAATGTGAGCAATTGTCTTTTCCAGGAATAGAGGCTCGGGGATTTATATTCGGACCTCCCATTGCTTTGGCAATTGGAGCAAAGTTTGTTCCTCTGAGAAAACCAAGGAAGTTGCCTGGTACTCCTCGTCTCTTTACTAATAACCTTTCTGCAGTGGCACGAACATGTTTATATTTCAAGATGTATTTGGTACGCTCATGATAAATAGCAAGCTATATAATGATCGTACGTTATTTGATCACTGTATTGCATTTATCTCTTCTTCTCTGCATGCTCTGGGACTCTACAATCGATACTGATACTTTTTTATGGCGCTTCACAATTTTTTTTGAAGTTAAATCGACTAAGGTGTAACTTGAAGCTAAGACCTCACCCCTCTTGCTTATGATTGTGGATATAGGCACTACTCCTTGAACTGTATTCTTGGAGCTACGCTCATGTGGAGCAATTATCAGCTGCTGATTTACATCTTAATTTTGTACTTCTATAGTTGCTAAAGTGTTAGTTATTGTGTGTACTATACAGCTGGTATCCTTATTAGGAGTGATAGTGGATGTCCATTCAGCGTTAGAAAGCCAAATATATTCCTCGCAGTTGATATGGTTACTGTATTAACAGAATGCCTGTCTTCTTCACACTGTTAGCCACCCAACCAGTATTAAGTGCTTGAGTGATTTGCATTTTCCTTTTCTTTTCCTCCCCCACTGCTAATATGGTCTAGAAATCTCAGACATTAATTTTCGCTCTCAATATCATCTGTCACATCAGAGAATCTTTCAGACACACAAGTATTGATGTCATTGATTTCTGTAGATGTCTCTGTTTTATATGGACTAGAAATCTCAGCTTCAAAGACGCTACATGTGATACTTAAATTCCTTTTTTCTCTGTTTACAATCTTGTTAGTAATTATTGTCGTGTTTACAGGCGAAGTTATTTCAGAAAAGTATATTCTAGAATACGGAAGAGATTGTCTTGAGATGCATGTTGGAGCAGTCAAATCGGGTGAACGTGCTTTGGTGGTCGATGATTTGATTGCCACTGGTGGCACTCTCTGTGCTGCCATGAATTTACTCGGTAAACCTATTTCTTGTTAAAACACTTGAGATTCATTTGTGTTTTAGTTGTTACGTGAGCTGTCTGTATGACAATTCATGTATACAAGACCATTGATGAAAAAATACGCAAGATTAAAATGATCCAAAAAAACTGAAATATTTACGTTTGATTAAAATACAAATTCAGCTTCTGGTCCACTGATGAGGGACATTTAAAATGACAATCTATCCATATAAACTTGCAATGAAACATGCTATCTGGAAGTGAATGATGAGCAAGTTTTAATGGCAATATTCTACTGTAAATGTTGGTTGCAGAGCTGTTCAAGTCTTCATAAACAGTAGATCCATTTACATGACAAATTAGAAACCCAAGTTTTGCTGTACTAGAAAAAAGAAGATACTGAACAACAATTTTCACCAGGGGTTCATTGTTTCCCATGTGATAGAGAAGTTACTACAATGTGATAGTTTTATGATCTGATTAATGACACTAATATTTTGATAAATTTGTCTCCTTGTTGGTTGCTTTCTCAGAAATTTCACTGAAGCATGGTCCAATTCCTTGTGATATATTTTGTTTGTGTATTATCCAAATCTTTGTTCTGATTGAGTGCACGGCTTGACTATATTATCTTTCAGAACGTGCTGGAGCAGAAGTGGTTGAATGTGCATGTGTAATTGAATTACCAGATTTGAAGGTGTGTATGGCTCCACAATTTCTTATTTTTCACTATATTTTCTGTTGATCTTTGTGTTTGGAGTTTCTGTTAGAAACAGGACCTATCTGTCGCTTTGATGTCTTGAATTTTTCTGTCCTCCGTCAGTCTTTCTTATACACACACATGCTCTGTAGCTAATCGTCTTAGTTACCTGAACGGATGATGGGTTGCATAATTCATCAGTTGATTATCTATGTTCTTGTAATCCTAGGATTTTCAAATGTAACAAGAAAAAACTTCCATTTTAGCTGACTCTCAAGTGCTTATTTTTACCAATGGCTTGAACTCTGGAGTTCAAGGTCATCGTAGTGCTACTTGTGTCTCTCGGTGGCAGCCTCCCTTTAGTTGTTGGTTTCATTTCCTGAGCCTTTAGCCGTGTAAACCAGTTAAAGGTCTGGATATTCAAATATAAGATTTTCGGTGAATCATAATTTTTAAAGATGGAGTTACCAGCATAGAATTTCTGGGGTAAATAGCTCAATGTGTCCCTTGTATTATAAATGGTCAGCTCTGTAACATGTCTTCATGTTTTTTATTATATCTATTATGTCCATGTATAGCATCAAATTCTCCAATGTAAATTAACATAACTATACCTTTCATTCTAAAAATATCCTTAAACTATACAAAAATATAATTTTATTTTTTAAAAAAATTAATGATTAAGTAAACTCTTTTATTCTTAAAATATTTTGAGAAAATTTTCTATTATATACTTATTTGAGGTTAATTTTGAAATGAAAAATACAATTATCAATTTGAGTGGAAGAACATTTAGGTTATATTGAAGAATTACTGTACAGGGACATAATGGACTCAAATATAGGGGTATATGTAGACTTTTCCAATTATATGAGGATACAAGGATAGATTAAGCTATTTACCATTCACAATCTTGGGAATAATTTTTTAGTGGTACCTTTGAGGTTCCGTGACAAAATTGGCCTTGGATTATTTAATGGTTCTAAGCAAGCTTTCTGCTGATTTTGCATGGGGTGAAACCATTATGTTCCTATCCTGTCTAGGAGAGATCTTTTGCTCATCACTTTCTATGGAAATAATGGAACTACTAAGTTTGTACAAAAGTGAATTTAGTCCTTGTGAGATTAGAATTTTGACTTCATGGTGTCAAATTGGAGAGGATACCTAAGAAGTGAGTTTTCTTCACTATGTAAAGAACCTTCAAAGAGATCTTGATCACCATTTTAGAACCTTAATCGTGTCTTTCCAAGAGCTCCACTGTGTCCAAAAATGATGGGTTAATGAAGACCTACCCAGAGTAGCGTATGCTTTCCAATATATTTATTTTCCAAATAATGCCAACTTCAGGGTTGTTCCCCTTAGAATTGCCTTTTTAAGCTCGTCTGTCAAGTGCAGGTGCTTCAAGGAAAACTACTTTATCCTCCTGTTTTCATGGAAAATAGGCTTGAGATGAAGTTTCTGTAAGCAGGGTTAGAGTAGCATCACAGCTTGACTTGGTGGTAATGCTGATTTTGCTGTGGTTCTGAAGCTCAGCAAGTGCTTAAATTGACAATGGGAGTACTCTTAAACTCTAATGGTTAATATAAAAGTAGTGCCTCTTATCTTGCTGAGTTTATTGATACTGGCATGTAGATGCAATGCAGTGAAATATGGTAAATCAAGATATTGTTACCTATCTTTTTAAGTCTACTTAATGCTTACTATTTGAGCAGCATCACTTGTCGTTTCAGGTTTTGTTTACATGTATGTTAGTTCTCATTCATGAATGCATTTTTGAATTTTAAGACAACAATTATCTGCTACAAAAATGGTATTCCATTATCACATTTATGGGTCTGATGTTTCAGGGTCGGGAGCGATTGAATGGCAAGCCATTGTATGTACTCGTGGAGTCCCATTAATCATAGCAGATGATAAAATTCTCCTGTGATGATGCAGAATGATAAATGTACATTAGAGGGATTTCATTTGTTATTTTTCAGCTGGAATTCGCCTTTCGTTGAGCCCAATTGTTTTGAGTATTAGTGAGTTTTTGATAAATCATGGTGGTTGACACCATTACCATGTAATGCAGAAACATCGAATTTATGTGAAGGGCTTGATCTTGAGGAAATGATTGTAGGAATCTCTCTTTTTTGTCCATCTGGAAGATGAAATCAGCCTATCTTGTGTTCAACCGAGGTTCAGACTTCAACTTTCAGAACAGGATTATGTTGCAATCCAATTATTCTCTGCCAGACAAGGCAACAGGCATAACGAATGGAAGATTCAATGACAAACGGAAACGAGTCAAAATGACAATGCTTTCCTTGCTCGCTTCTTCTCTCCACATGTTACTGACAAATTAACATGGCCGGATGTCGTGGAGTCGGCTCCAGAGTTTGCTGTGTTCGTGTAGTTTTTTTCCTGAACACATGGCTATGATATTTTGCTTTTACGGACGCTGCAGAATTAAAAGCAGGATTCTTCCTCGGAGAGGGAAAACCTTGCATGATAAGATGCTGATGTTTTGCCCGCATCGCAGAATGAATTGTCTTTATCACTTTCTGGTTCCAATGCGATCTAACTGGATTGGACATGTGCTCCTTGAAAAGTCTAAATTGGAAATCTTTCTTCTTTTTTTTTAATTTTCTTTTCTTTCTATTGGATAACCAAGCTACTGTGTCATGGAATTTGCGTCAGCTATGGAGTTACAATCTTTTGCTTAAACTACCAAAACATATAGGCAGGTAAGTGTGTGGTAGGTGGCCACAGGTTCGGTAATAGATGAATGAAACAATAGGATCAGAAGTGTCTATCAAAGATGGTGACCACGAAACATCCATCTGCCTTTCATTTTCTCCCCAGGGAAGCGATTGCTCAATCAACTCAAAACATTTTAATATAATAACTACTCAAACTTCTTTATTTATAAATAATTTAAATATTAGATAAAATAATATTAAATAATTCAAACGCGAAATGTATGTTTGCACAATTTATTCAGCACATCCAGTCGGCTTCTCTTTTTTTATTAGCCTTTGAACAATTATTTCATTTCAATCATTAAAATATTCTTTTTTTAATCAATTTCATTATCTCATGTTGTTATTACATAATAATTTATTTTAGTTCACATGCTAAGACACGTTCTTAATGGAAAAAAATATCATGGCATCAAATTAAATATTGATATTACACCATAGAATTTAAGTTTATCAATTATAAACGAAAATTCAACATTAAAGATTAAGTAACTTCCTTTTATTTTATTTTTAATGAATGATTTATAAATTCATTTAAGTGGTATCAAACTTCATGTCAAGAAAAAATAATTTTTTTTGAATGTCGTAATTGACATCACCATGATAATATTTATTTATAAATAATAATAAAATATATTACTATTTTTTTTCTAATTTAGACATTTTAAATGTTTATTTCTTATATATAATAAATATTTTAAATTTATTTTATATGTTCTTGAATTTTTAAACCACTTGAATTTAACAGTGCATCACCTAAAACATGTGAATCGTGTACATTTCTTTCTTAACGAGATAAAATATGTATAAACTTCAAATCAAAATTTATAGTTACTAAAATATTTTTAATTGTTTCTTATTTTCTATCGTGAGACTTCTCTTGAATTTCAATAGGAATATTTAAAAGAATATGGTTATCATTAATTACTCTCACATAATTCTATATAAATATGAAACAATAATGATAACTTTTTTCTTCTTGATGTAATTAATTAATGTATAAAAATATTAGAGTTATTCTCATACCTTAAAATAAGAATAAGATCTTTAATTATTTAGTATCTCTATGGAAACCATAACCTTTAGGTGTTTGATAAGGTATTTGCACAACTTAAGAACAACCTTTAAAACAATTCTAAAATAATAATGAATAATTTCAACATATCTATAGTAAATATCACTAACAAATGAAATTTTTAGTTTCAACCTAATAAACACAATTTTAGTTGATTATAATAGGTCATAACTTGTGAAGAGATTATACAAATGATAAAATACATGTGGTTTTGTATGAATTTGTTCGACATAATATCCATTACCTCGATCCAAAATGCTATTCATATGAAATTCTCTTTTAACAACTACATTCATACGTGGTTCTTTTAGTATATAATTATATTTCTTTCTCATTTAATAATAGTAACCCTTACATCTAGAATGGATACAACTGCTCACATATATGTTATATGCATAGACTTATTATCTATAACAAGTAAGTGAAATTCTTGGATAACAAGGATAATTTTTTTTTATTAAACATAAAATTTAAATATAATATAAAGGTGATGGATGGCAAGTCCATTGTTAGAGTACCCAAAAACATATTGTTTTACCAATATAAAAATTTAAAGCTATAATGAGCACGACACCATCACCCAACACCTTTTATAGCTCTATCTTAAGAAACCACACCTAATCACCAACCAAGCTATCATATTATATTGCAGACCACTAATAAATATCAAATTAAAAGTGTTCAAAGTAATAAGTTAATGCATAAAACTATTTTAAAAAAAAATCAAACTTTGTTATTTTGAACTGTACACTTAATATAACTCTAATACTCTATATATACAGCATCATCAACTATTGGATATTTATTATGCAAATTTGTAGCATGTATAAAAACTCATAAATGAAAGTGGTGTAATTATATTAGGGATTAACCAAAACTATACCTACGATAAGACAACTTATAAACTAATATTAGAACCCAACTTATATATCTCTCTTATCAACACTCAATCTAGCACAACATTAAATTGTAAAAAAACATTATGTTATTTTTTACATGTCAAAACTAAAATTTTTTTAATCATTTTGGCACTGATCACACTATATTTCTTAATGACTTCATCCTTTTTCTTCAACAATTCCTATTATGACTGATGATAAATATTATTGGACTTAACATCACAAAACAAAACATGTAAACTAAACTAATCATATTAATATATGAAGCATAACCTAAAAAATAATGCATTTGTTTCATTGGAAACCTTAATCCCTTATACAGGATTAAGGTTTGCCTTTAAACTTGGTTTCTTTATCATAATATTATTTCATAGTTTAGACTCTAGTTTCTTAAAGATTATAGAAAGCTTAATTTGTCTTAAATTCATCGCCATTAATTATAAAACTATACCCGTTGATTCATCCATAAGAAAAACAAAATAAAATCTAGTCCAATAATAGAAGATCTATGTCTTTTTTAAACTACTAATCAACATTCTTCATTGATGATTCAAGGAAGGTATATTCACCAATGTATTAGCCTAATTTTGCTCAACCAAATCGATTGACCTAGTCACTTAAGCAAGGCTATAGCCTTTAAGATAAGAATTTTTCTAGCTTAAAATGAACCTAAATTTATTTTCTTTTTTAAATAACTAGTCAACATTATGGTTTTACTATTGGAAGTTGCAAGAAAAAAAAAGGTTATTTCAAGCTTTTTTTTCTTCTAATTTATAGAAAATAAATGTCATTTGTAGAATAAGGATGCTATCAACATCATTAATTATATGAATGACTCAACTCACTTCCATCCTTCATAAGAACTTGTAGCCATTCATATATTTGAATTATTGATACATGATAAGATGCATAATTTCTAGATAAAAATTTGAGTAACAAAAAAAATGGAAATAAGGAACTAGAGATTCCAAAACTCTTACTTTCAAAACTTTGATGGAACATGTATCCCCATATACAATTTCCATGTTAATGTCGATACACAAATAAGAAAAAAAATCAAACCAAGTGATCTTGATTACATTTTTAAAAGCATTCGTTATAGTAGCAAATTTTATCCTTGAAAATTAAAAAGGCTTGAAACTTGATTTTCCTTTCAAACAAACTCAATTTGCATAGATCTTAATAGATTTGTATCTCCTCTATTTCCTTGCCAAACCCTAATTTCAAAATTCTATCAAGATGGCCAAACAAAGTTCAAGATTATTAGGATTGTAACTTATAGATTTGGAACCTTAATTAATCCAAGGATACATATAAAGATTGTCTCAAGATTATTATAAAAATAATTTACTATCTTGCAACATCACATAATAAATAACCATTAATCATGTTGTTTGGATCTAAAATCTATCAATTCAATAAATTTAAGTGTTGTAGACAATATATATCATGTCAAAAAAAAAAACTTCTAAACTTTCTACACATCCTGATTCAAGGGTGCTTGCACCTAACCCTCACTAATGAACAAGAGACTTCAATTCAATCCATTACCTGTGAAATCAAATAACATTTTCACCTTAACTCTTTTTTCGGATGGACATAATACTTCTCGTATAAGCAAGCATAATAGAAATTCAAAGGCTCGAAACCAAATATTACCATGTCACAATTCTTTAATTTCATCATTAGCAATAAACTTCCTTAACACCTTGCCCAAGAAACCTAGATTCAAATATGTTAAAACAAAAATCAAATAAAAATCACTAAAATCAACACTCAAATTTAAAAAGACTAGCCACCAATAATAAAAAGCAATTCATTTCGTTATAGAGTAAAGTTTAACAAAAAATCATTAAATAGATCATTATTAAAAGAATACATTATGAGAAATTTCTCAATGGTTAAAATAATTAAAGCAAATCAATTGAAAATATAAGACAATAATTGACAAAACATGTTCAATAATCATCTAAAACAAGAAACAAGGGCATGACTTAGGCTATGGAGCAAGGACAATTGTTTCTTGTTCTCTTTAGAAAATCACAAAGCAACTAAGACACAAGGCTTTAAGGTTAGCAGGCTTCTTGTTTTGGTTTTTAAGAAGAAAGTAAAAGGCAACTATATATGAAAGCATCGTTGGTCAACAGTGAAATCTATCTCGTTTATGCGTTTTGTTTTATTTAGTGATATGTAAAAATAATATTTTAGTGAAAAAAATAAATTTTACCTATTAAAATAGTTATCATTTTGTAGCCGCTAAAAAATGGATAATAGTTAAATTAGTATTTATTTAGCTTTGGCTTTTGTTTTATTTCTAGCATTGAAAATGCTCTTGTGATTCAATAAATTTCTTTTACAAAGAAGCCTAAAAAAAATCCAACACTTAAATATTATTATCATAATTTTATGGCTCATCAATATGCAAATAACTATATCTAACTAAGATTCTCCATTTAATATTGCGATAATATGATACCATTAGAGATCCTTTTAGGTTAATAACAATTTTAAAAATTATTTAGTTATCATTGTTTAAACTTGTTATTTCATCTCAAATAATGGTAAAGACCTGGGTTTGAAAAAAAAAACCCCATGATAACAGTAAAAGTAAATACAATGTCAAACAATTTCTCACAGTCAAATCTGAATCTTAATCTCAATTTATTTTTTAAAGAAAAAAAGTACCCCGACTTGGCCTTGTCTTGCAGTCAGCACGAGAGCTCCAACAAAAAATGAGTTGATAGATAGCTTAACAAATCAGCATCAATCTAATCGTAAAACGACTAATGACCCCCCACCCACACAAACACTTTTTTGACCAAACTCTCTTATTTAATCACAAATAATAATAATCACAAAAGAACAAGAATTGGTGGGCTGGTTAATGGGCAATCATAACAATTATTAGCGCATTTAAACAAAAACAGGTAGGTAGATTATTAGCATTTATCAACCCAATTTCTCCCACAGTAACCACACCATTAAAAATAAAAATAAAAATAAAAATTATCCACAGCTCAGCATTTAAAAATCAAGACGCAAAGAAAAATTGTGTTGAAAAATGCACCATTTTTTTTTATATATATATAGAAAAAGGGACTTCCGTGGAGATAAAAGAAAAGAGAGAAAGTAATCTCCACGTATTTTTACAATCTATAGATAATAAGAAAACAAGGCAACACGGCACGACTATCAAATACCAGCAACTCGCCATTATCCCCACTCACCGAGTCAAACCCGACCCGACAATCATCTATCAACGAGTCAAAACCGATTTGCTTTGTGACCCGACCCGCTACAACCCGACAAACAAGCATTGCTCTCCTTCCCCTACCAGCACCAGCGCTCTCATGAGCTGCTCCACTGCCGGAGAACGTGCAAACCACTGCCCCTTTGCCCCCCGGGAAAACCCACCCAACACCACCCGCGTCATGTACACCTCCAGCGGGGCCCAGGCAATAAAACCGCATCATCTCGTTTCCATCGGCGACGCACCTTGCATTCTCCTCCCACGTGGTCCCACCCGACAACCCGGCCCGGGTTTTAACAATCTCTCTGTATTCTTCAAATCGGGTCACCGTTCTGGGCCCGTTTTGCACTTTGAAAATCATCTCGATCCGACCCGGAAATGATTTATTGCTCCAACTCGTGTGAAAGATAATCTCTACTACATTTCTCGAAGGGTGTCCCTCGGGCAGCTCGGCGAGGACAGGGAAAACTGGGTCAGGGTTGCGGGCTGACCGAGAAAGCGTCGGGGGCGTAGAAACGTGTTCAGGCTTGGGCTTTGGTTGGTTCTGATTGATAGGATGGTGTTTAGGTTTTGGTTTCTTGGTTTTGGTTTCAATAATGACATCTTTAATGATTTTTGAAGAGGTTTTTCTACAACTGGAACTGGGCAGTAAGTGTAAAGGGTGCGGGTTAAAAACATCATCAAATGCTCTTGACTTGCATTGCAATGACTTGACCCACCCGCTCGCCATTCAACGGACCAGCCTGCAGACTAATGGTTCTTCCAGCAAAACAAATAATTGCCGTAAAGTTAAAGGACTCGAAAAGAGAACAAGAACGAGAGGGAGAGGGAGTTTCTTGAATTCTTGTCTTTCTCCTTCTATCTTGAGTTTCCTGGGTTAGAGTTTTTGGGGTTGTGTTTGGTCTTCTTTTTCATGACAGAGGTGAGGAGCTTGTGTTGTGTTATGTAAAGAATGGCATGGAAGGGACATGGCGCGATAATAAATGGACTACCCCTGCCCCTGCCTCTTTCTCACGCTCATGGGGTATGTTTTTGAAATGACGATAATGACCTAGATAGGGTTCATCTCTGATTGCCCACGTGCGCGGGCGTTTCGTTTGTTTAATTTGGTTTTCCTGCAAAGAACAGAAGAACGAACGTTGCTTTCTTCCGGTAAAAAAAAAGAGAAGTTCAGGTGAGTTTTCTTTTTACCAGAGGTAAATATTTTGGGTTTTGAATGGTGGAAGGTAAAGGTTTAAACTTTTTATTCATTTGCCGGTTTTTAATTTAATGCTGTCATTCTTGATCATTATTCTCCATCTTTAGGGGGAGAATGAAATTGCCATGTCTTTTCGAGTTAAGTATCCTTTTTCTTTCAACCATCTAGGTGGTGGCCAAATGGTAAAGACTTAGGATCAAGAGGTTTGCTCGCTCTGTGATCTCAGGTTCGAGTCCTTGGTTGCTCATATGATGGCCACTGGAGGCTTACATGGTCGTTAACTTCAGGGCCCGTGATATTAGTCTTGGTGCGCGAAAGCTGGCCCGGACATCCACGTTAATCTAAAAAAAACAAAAAGTATCCTCTCTCTCTTATATGTACATGTATATGTATGTATCCATGTAAAGTAAAGAAATTTGGTTGCTATGGAAAGGATCCCATCTTATTATCACCTTTTAATTTCATCTTTAATGCCTTTTTCAGTACAATTTTGTTTGTACCGTGTAAAATAATAATAATAATGATTACATTATTATTATTTTTATAAAGAACAATTTTTTAAAAAAGATTTTCATTTTTTTATTTTAAAAGCAACTTTATGAAAAGGACCTCGTCAATCCGAATTAATTTGTTAAACTCGTGATCCTTGTAATGAGATTAAAATATCATAATATATATATATAATAAGAAAATCACAAAACTTTTTTTTATAAAAATAAAAAATAATATTGAATGATGAAATTAAAAAATAAATTAAGTAATAAAAACAACATTAGCTTCCACTCACTTTCCAAACTCATAACTCATGTTATCATATTGAAATTACCTTATCTGAAAAAATCACAAAAATCAATTTTCAACCAATCAAATATTAAATGATAAAATTAAAAAAATAACTAAACTTTAAAAAAAAGATTTAAAATAAAAAATAATAATTAAAAAAATAAGAATCAATATTGTAATAAAAAATTAGAGTAGTACTATTTTTTCATGAAAGGATAAAAAATAACAATTAAAAGAATAAAAATAAAAATAAAAGATAAATTAGAGGATAATTGCAAGTTTTTGATTGAATGTTGAGATTGAAAAGAAAAATTAATTTAATAAAATTATAATTAAAAAAATAAAGATTAAATTTAAAAAAAATAGAGGATAAATATAATTTTTTTATTGAAGGGTGAAATTAAAATAAAAATCAATTTAAAAAAATGATAAAAAAAATCAAAACAATGAGGAAGAAATTGAAAAAAAAAATATCACTAATTACTATTGGATGGTAAAATTAAAAATAAATTAAAATTTTACAAAGAAGCAAAGAGCAAAAACTAAAAATCAAAATAATAATAACCAAAGTTGAACTCTTAGTAAATAAAAAGATGACTTTAAAATTTTATATGATTAACATAAATTTTAAGAGCAAAAGAAAGAAAAAATGGAAAAATAAAGAAAGAAAGTGTTTTTGTTGTTTTACTATTGCACCAACACTAACACATGTCACCCCAACAAGAAGAGATCAGCGCAACACTTTCAATAGAATGACATAATAGAGATTTTGGCTAACGAGAGGTATTATACACACTACCTGAAAGTTGTAAAATTCTTGATTTTGATGGTATTTTGATTGTTTTATTATGTTTAATTTAAAAAAAAAAACTTATTTGTCTTCAAATAATTTAATAATAACTAATAAATTTTGTAAAAAAATCTAATTATCTTCTATAACCATAACCGGTTAAAAAAAGGTTATATACATGGGAAGAGCAAAACTGTTATTATAATGTTATAATGAACAATGTACGTATGTGTTTGTCTGTACACACACACACACACACAACATACACATTCGCTTCTTTTCATTCTTAAGAAAACAAAAAAAAGGATAGTTCTCTGGTTATGACTTCTTTTTTAGAAAAGAAAAAAGCAGTGAGGTATTCATGGCTTTCTTTGGAGTTTGGAATCCCACTGCTGCTTAAATCTGTCAAGCCATATCAACCCTGTATTCGAAGATTTCTTTAGTCTTAGATAATAGCATTTTGCAAATTAATTGATCTGTGTTCAGCGAGAAAGAAAATTTTAATGATCAATTAACATTTTTTTTTTTTTGGTTTGTTAATAATAGTTAATTACCGGCCTGTCGATCGGTAAAGTTGCTTGTCTTCGAGCTGTATGATCACAGATCACCTGTCAACAAAGGAAAGGAAATATTATATGTCTTCTCTGATTTGGTAAATCCCACAAAATCATTCTGTCCCTTTCTCATTTTAACCTTGTTGTGGACATTTTTATTACAAAATGCTGAGCAGCTTAAAGTTCATGATCAGTTTTCATTTCGGGCGTACCATCCATCTGCCCTGAACATGAAAAAAAACTTAATTATTCTGCATCAACATAGCATAAATTAGTTAGCACTCAATCCAGTCAAGTCATTTTCCATTAAAGGCTAGCTCTGCCTGCCACCTGGTTTTGAATGCTTCGCGTCTAGCTTTGTTTCTCCTTCAAATCAAAGGAACATTAACTATAAACAGTTTTCTTGGTGAGGCTGAAGTTTCAATGCAATAGGAAACCCTATGGGACCCCTCCAGTTTTTTTTTTTTTTTGGTTCTTTATGCATCATATATTGACTCACCTGCACATATATAGGCAGCCTTGACAAGTTTCTCTATGATCAGCATTAGCGCTTTCAATATCAAAGAACGAAATAATTAGTTACAGAGACTCGTTTGAATGATATACTTAAGAGTTGTGCCTCCATTATAAGTAATCCCCGTTGCGTTCACGACGGAATTCAAGAATTTTTCCAGTGGCAATTTTCTATTTTGCGTATAGAAATTAATTCCTTGCATTAAAAAAAGGAAAGTATGGAGGACCAAAGAAGTGGAATCTTTTGTTGGAGTTTGAAATGGTACAGGTGAGAGAATAGAAGAATAGAAAGAGAATGGAAACTGCAGAGAACGCAATATCTAAAAAAAGCACTGAAATTTAAACTAATAAAACGACAATTTGTCTTCAACATTTATTTTTCTTTTTGGATTTTAATATTCCTGATATCAACCAGCATCATGAGCTAGACTCAAGATAGGTAGCAGGTCGCTATTCAAAATGTTTGGTGCTCATTGGGATAATGGCTAGCGGTTATGTTAGGAGGCGACAGCATTGATTTGTGTAACCCTAACAATAATTTTATATCCATCTTTCCATGGCAAGCGGTACTTACATGGCTCAAGTCCTTAGAAGCGGTGACTGATGTATATGGGCGCCCATTTAGCTATCGTAGCAGGAAATTTGAATCAAGCAATACCCGAACAAGTCTTGATTATATGGTAATAATGAGATTCCATACGGTCATTTGATTAAAAGAAGTGCAAGAGGTTTGGCATGGAAATGGCTAGGGCATAAAAGCTAAATATTGGTGGGTGAAGGTGGGGTTGGGTTGGGTCGCCAGCCTTAGCTCTCACGCCTGTAGAATCTATTTGAACTCCGGGAACTGCGTTGAATGTGGCGTGCTTGGTTTTTAACAAGCCCCCAGAATTTCTACTTTTGAGCCTCTTCAGTCTTCACCACTTTTGTTTCGAAAATGGTATGCATGGTTTAGTTTTCTTGAAGAAGCTTGTCTAAGCATAAGTCCTACTCGCTTTACTTCTAAACTACTAGGTCTCCTTCATAAACTTTACGAGACCTAAATGATTTTACCTCTTAACTTTTGTGCCCGTAGTGGGGACTTTTGTGTTTTGCTTTTACCTCAGTGGGTAAGGTATTCTATGTTATCATTAGCGATGTTTATAAATATAGTTATTGCGGATTTGAATCCATAATTGTATATAATATAGTTTCTGATATTTTACAAATAACAAACCAACTCATTTAATTTCTTTTGGATCAAGACATGTCAGATATTTTAGGTTAATCTATTTTTTATAAATATTATAGATTTTTATTAATTGAATTTATATAATTAATTTTTATACTTCGTATTTGCGTTTAACTTAAATGAACGAACTAGAATCAGCAGAATTCTATGAGATCCGATAATATGATAGAAAGTAATATATTTACTACCATACTATCTATTTTTGTTATTCTAGTATATAAAGTTGTATGGTAGAAAGATCTAGGTTTAATATGGATCAATCTAGAATGTCATCTTCATATTCATATATAGATAGATATATAGACAATAGATATTAATTATCTATATAGAAGATACATAAGGTTCAAATTTGATTTAGATGGTGACCTATAATATATATATATATATNATATATATATATGAACTGTTGATGTCATGATATTCTTAATATTAAATCTAATTTTCATACATTGTACCATCATTAAATTTTAGTTATTCTTTTCCAACAAAAAGACAAGCTCTTTTTAATTACATTAAATAAATATAATAAAAAAACTTAATGACAAGGGCTTTGAAGCCAAAACAGTTATACAAAAAATTAAAAGTAAATGCTCAATCTATAAACTATCAAATACAAAGAAAAAAAGAGTATAATGTATACGGGTTGATTGAGTAATAAATCTCATCCTGCCACTCAATTGGTGATATCCATTTTCTAGGTTTTTTGATACACTATCATGTATAATATTCACACTATCTAACTTTGATGAGTTCAATCAGGTTAGATAATGCAAATATTATAGATAAGCTGAGTTTCCTGAACATCCCTAATAGCTATGTACTTTGATGTTTTGATCTAGGTCATGAAAATAGAATAACTCGATAAAAAATATAACAAAGAAAAGTACAAAGCTCATTAAAAAAAACAATATTAAATGATGATATTAAAAAAAATTCTAAAAAAATATCAACTCGCATTAATGTTCCAAATATATGATTTAGATCATTAGACAAAAAGCACTCCACCTGGAAAAACTATGAAGTTCAATTCTAAACCAATCAAATACCATGGGATGGAATTGGGAAAAAAGATTAAATTATACAAAATAATCCAAAAAATAGAAATTAAAAGAATAAGGATCAATATTAAAATAAAAAAATAAATTATAGAAAAGCTAGTTTTTTTATTTGAAAATGAAATTGAAAACAAAAATTGATTTAACAAAAGGATAAAAAATCAAAATAATAAGGACCAAATTGATAAAAAAAATGACATATCACAAATTAAGATTGAATGATGAGATTAAAAAAAACAGCAAACAAAAATTAAAAAATAAAAAAAAACTACCAACCACACACACTGTCATTTTAAGAAGAAGATGCCTTAAATATCCTCCTGCATACTGGCACGGGCAAACCATTTTTTTAATTATTTTTTTAAATATTAAATTAACCCATAATCAACTTAATTATCTTTGAAAAACAATATGAAAAAGATAAAAATATCCTTAAACACTAGCTTTAAAATTTTAATTCCTACAATATTTTTGTTGTTTCACTATGTTTCTAAAATGCAAAAAAAACTACTACTCCCTACAATTTGATAATGATCCAGGAACTTTATGTAAAGATTGTATTACCATCAATAACCACTTTGTTTATTTTTTTTTGTGGGAAGAGTAGAACCATCAGTACACTACTCTAGTGAGCAATTCCACTAAATATGGATGAACGGTGTTTTTTTAAAGGGAATTAGTTTTTTTAATGTTATTTACTTATATGGTGGATCATAAATGTATGTTTATATCCATGAACCACATCTATTTTTATAATAATAAGGCTCAAATGAGATAAAAATCATGACATATAGATAAATAACAATAATTTAGATAATAAACCCTAATAAGTGATGATGTTTTGTTCAAGAATAAATGATTTTATCGTGCTGGACATCAACTAAGCTTATATAAGTCTTGTTGTGATGTAGGTATGTTAGAAAAAAATGGATGCATTTAAGATCAAGGTATATAGACTTGGGGCTAAAATGAGACTCCTATCTTGTTATATAGTTACTATGGTATTTAGACCAGTTTGGAATAATTGAAAGTTGTGTCATACCTGTTAGACTTTTTAAAAATATATGTCATTCCTTTTGATGGTTTAATTATACTTAAAAGCATACGAAGAAAGTGAAGATACGAAGACAAAATGATTAGACAAAATATTCTTTTCTTATATAATAGTTAGTGGACATATATTTATATCTGTAAATCATATATACTTATATAATGATTAATGGAGATATATACTTTCTGATCAAGAATGTTTGAGAAAGATCATGATGGGGGGCAATAATAATGGCATTTGGTGCTTTTATGATTATATATTGCTTTACTTCTAGATTTTTTTGTGTGCCTACCCTAAAAATGTTTTTTTATGGTGATGAGAATAGCTTTTGGATGACTCAAAGTGATGATGCTCCTCTTACTCTCATGTATAATGTTTTGGCATGTTTTTTTATAGAAATGTAGTTGTTTGCATGTATTAGAACACTATCAGAATTTTTATATTTACTCTTAAATTTTTCATTGATATTTGTATTATCATTAAATTAGTAATTAATTTACCGACAGAATTACATTAAAAAATGCTTCATCAGTGAATCATTCATCAATAATTTTTTGTCTGTCGATGAATCCTTTGATAATAAAAAAATATTATTACCGATGAATTTACTAATGAGAAAAGTGCATAAAAAATAAAATTATCTGCTTCATTTTGTTGGTATTTTCCTCGGGAAGATTGTCATAAACAAAAAAAAAATACTATATGCAATTTTATTAGTGATTATTTAAACTTTTTTAAAATATCTATTTAAAAAAATAAAAAATAATTAAATTAATATAAATCAACACTTTATAATACTCAGAATTAAGTTGCTAGGAAAAAAAGAAGAACAAAATCAACTCAAACAAATTTGCAACAAATAAATAACATAAAAAATAAAACAACAACAACTTTAATCTCATATGAAAATACAAATCTTATAACAACATTCATATAATTATTAAAAATTGAAAAAAAAAATATAATGAAAAAAAAAGAAAAAAATCTTATCTTAAAAAAAAAAACATACCTAAGAGTGAAGGAAAAAAGGAGTTAAGGAGAGAGGAAAAAAAAAGGATGTTGATGTTTTTTATATAAGGGAAGGACGAGGAGGACGAAGGAAAAAAAAAAGAAAAAGAAGAGGCTCGTCTGTTGTAAAATGAGAGATTTTATTTATTAGGGCTTTTTACCGATATATAATTAAATATTAATATTTCTTACTATTTTGTCGGTGATTCCATCTGTAATGTTTAATAAAACAATTTATGAAATCGTCAAATATCATCGATAACTTTTTAATCCGTCAGTGATTGTGTCTGTAATATTCAATTTACTTGAAAAATTTTAAAAATCTATCAAATAACACCAATGACTTTTCAATCCATTAGTGATTTCTTCTATAAAAAACAATAATTAATAATACAATTGGAAATTAAACAGTTTTAGAGCTCTCTAAAAAATACCAGTATAATGTTTCATTAATGATTCCCTTTGTAATTGACATGAAAAATAGTTTCAAGGAGAAATGAATAATTTACCAACTATTTTACCAATAGAATTAATTCCATCAATAATGTCATTAGTATAAATGGTATGTTGTCATATATTTTTAGTATTATTTTAATTTTTTTCTATTATAATTTCACCTGTATATAATACATATAGAATATTTTTATTGGTAAAATACATCATAATTTATCAATAAAATTTTTTTATTAATTTTTTAATAATAAAAAATAAAGTTAAAACTCACAGTGAAGAGACAATAATCAAAGTTGCTATTATGTTGCTAAAAGAATCTCTGTACACATTCTCATTTGTTGGGTAGTTGACAAAGATTTGAAGATGTTGATGGGACACTAATGATATGGAGATTTGTAACCCTTCCATGTTTTGAAGTTTTTGGGTTATCTAACATGGAGAAAAACTAGAAAACTTATAAAAAAAATAAATTGAAATAACTTTTGTTTAATATTTCTTATATATGATATTAATGAGGCTTGAAGTAAACCTAATTGAACTTGCGCCTTCCAATGGCAAATAACTAAGTTGTATGGTTGAAAAAAAAGAGACCCCACTATAAGTTTAAGAAAACCTACAAATTAAGTATGTTGTACTGTTTACAAAACTCTTCAAATAAATTTTTTACTTTAAATTAGTTTTTGTAGTATTTTTAAATTATTTTAATATTTTAATATTAAAAATAAATTTTTAAAATAATAATAAAATATTATTATAATACATTTTTAAACAAGAATTACTTTAAAAATCAATTATACCGTTTCCCAGGAAGGTTTGACAAGTGAAAGATATTCAAAGGCTTAAATTTATTGAGACGATGCATATTTTGACCATCTTCGAGCCATGAAATAATCAAAGCATTTTTAGGAAAACTAATGCAAACGAATTAAATGCACATAGATCTCCCTCCTTCGCCCAATAAATGAGATACTATTTCTTGATCTACTATATTTCTCATTCAAAGCCTCATAAATGCCGGTATGGAGTCTACCCTCTGATGCCTCGTTCTCATCCAATTTCTACCATTTCCTGAGTAACGTGTGACCCCTTCGTAGAATTTTATTGTCCTTACATCTGTATTAGCTCTATTATATAGCAAGAACAAGTGAGTTTATGGATTTTTTTTTATCGAATTATGTGATGATCAAAATAATTTAGAGCAAGAAAAAACGATTTATAGTTTGGAGAAAAATGTATTCATTTATAAAAAAATGTTATTTTTTTACCCAAGCGTAACTTTTTTATTTTATTAAAAATATATCTTTTTTCATTAGCGACATGGTTTTTTTGAATATAAATTTAAAATAATTAATGTAATTTTTGTAAAATTTCTAATGTTTTGAATTAAGAAAAAGATGTATTACTTTAATTAAAACTTCAATTCCATATTCATGTATTTCCTTTTTGTTTAGATGAAGGCATATTTATTTTATTTGAAGTATGGTTTTTAAAATTAAAAAATTATCATGATTTGAAAAGCATATTTCAATTAAAAAAAAAAACCTTGTTTTTCCAATTTTAAGGTGATGATATCAAAAATAAAATGGTAATTAATAAAACTATATTAAAAGGTTATAATAAAAAATAATAAAATAGATATTTTTTTTCTCATTGAATATTCATGAGTAATTTTTTTTAAAATAAAATTATACATATTAGGCTCATATATTGATATTCACAAAATAATTGTTAATAATACAATAAAAGGCTTTAAATTTATTTAAAAATGATAGTACAAGTGGATGATTTTTTAATATTATTTTAATAATTTTATTCTAAAAAAAACCTAGAGTCCTAAAAGAATAAGGTCGGTCTCGCGTGCCTTGTTCATTAATTTTTTAAACTCAAGTGATTGATCTGAAGTCCTTTTTTAAATGAATATACGACATGCTATTTGATTAGACAAATGATATGCTGTTCACTGTATAAAAATTAAAAATTGGGGTCAGAGTATTTTTAGTGTTAAAATCTAAATTTTAATTTATTTTTATTTAAAATAATTTAAAAAGCATTATATGAATCTCAATAATTCTATTTTTAATTTTAAAACATTTTTTAATTAGTTGAAAAACTTGAAATGAAATCAATTTAAAAAAAAACTTTAAAAACTTTGATTAAAGACCCGAATAATTTTTATTAAACTTAAAATTTTCAAATAAATTTATTAGCATTAAGATTAATATCTTTAATTGTTAGAGTGTGACTAATCTATATCTTTTTTTCTTCTTTTTTTTACTTCCAATAAGTTCTTTTTATCAGTTGAGGAAGCTATAATTTTTTATTTTTATAATTAATATAGATCATCAGCTTACAAGTATTATAACTAATTTAATGATCTAGTGAACATCTTATAAATTTAATAAATAAATAAAATATCATACAGTGACAGCCCAATAAAAACATAAAAAAAGCAATTCTCTAACCCTATTCTCACTGAGACTCGAACTGAAAATTAAAGGAAGGAGAGCTGCCCCTGCAAAAATTCTTTTTTTTTTTTTATGTGTGATGTGCAGGCCAGCTTACGCGCACCACGATTAATCCACACGGCTCACTGAACATCCTGCAAGCCCAGTGAATAGGTAAGGCATCGCGGGGATGACAGATGTGCATGGTAAGATTCGAACCCCTGATGCAGAGAAAAGGGACAAGCCCCTTTCACCGTTAGGCTATAACCTCACTGGCCCCTGCAAAAATTCTTGATCAGCTGAGAAGTGATTATAGGATAAATCAGAACGATTTAGTTTTGACTGTCCAAAAGGATACATGATGTGACAAGGAAAGGACTCTGATCATCGCGTGATTCTTTCTGGCCATGAGGATTTGGCAGGCTGGTAAGGGAAGGTTGGCTGGGCATGGAAAACCGCTATTTGAAGGCCCAATTTCAAGAGGTTGGTCCCCGTTCAGACCTTCGGTAACTTCCATGACAGTCACGCTTGATCTGCCCTCCACCATTTTGGATCTTCTATCCTTACGGTAGCACTTTAGTTTACGAATGATGGTCGATTTTTTAAAAAAAAAATTGTGTGCAGATTTGGACCCTTGCTGACTTGGTATGCATGTCTGCTGAGAAACCTTTGTTTGGTAATCAAGTGGTAGCTGGTCACCAAATTGAAAAATTTCTTACCATTTTACGGCGCCGATGAGCTTTTCTCTTCATGTAGTATATACGGACACAGCTCGAATGCATGTTTTGAACCCAGAATCTCTTACTCTGTATGTAGGTTAATCAGCTAGGTTTTCTTTTTTCCGTAAATACAAGAGCCAAGATTCCAAGAAAAACAAAACAAAACAATGAGAATAGCCATCCCAATCGCATCCTGATGCAAAAGATCAACTATTCCAACCGTATTATTGCGCCAAGATAGCCGTTTTATTGTGAGGTTCTGTAAAACAAGAGGAGGCACCAAGAGGGATGATTTAAGAACTGAAAATTGATCTCTATTATTTCGTCAGAAGCTATCCTTCCCCTACTTTTTCACTCGAAACACTTCAAAACAGTAGGATAGGTCGTCATCGTAATCATGTGATGCTTAAGCAGCACAGATACTGCATGGAGCAGCACATGATCAAATTCGATTCCTGACATGTTTTTCCTCCCAGGACAGCAGATCTTGTTTGGCCATGTTGTTCCCTAACACCAGCATATTTAAGCACGATCTCAGCATAGGTGTTTTTGAATCACTTCACCAGCCCGCCCATTTAATCATTGAATCAAGTGTCGTCTTCCATTGTTAACAAATCATTGCAGGAGGACTGAATCCACCCGTGCTAATGCAGGCAAGCATCCTGTTTAATTACTATTACTATCCTAGTATAATCCGTCGTATCACCACCATTTGCTGCCTCACTATCAGTCATGTAAAACTTCCATAATTGAAGATTTCGTTGTTCGTTTCTTGCACAAATCTTGTAACATCTGATGATGATGCAGTGTCTTTGTCCCCATCGTATTCATCCATGCAAGGATTTCCCCATTCGCCCCCTGTTTTTCAAACAGTGTAAAGAAATGGATTTCATTCCAGTTGAGAGTGGGTCTCAACCCAGCATGTAGGAGGCAAAACTGCTAAGAAGGCCCATTATAAATTATTGTTAAAAAGAGCCCAAAGGTCAGGAGGCCCATTAGATACTAGCTGGCACGATAAAGTTAAAACCCATCCTAAAAACAGTAACACTACTAGCCCATTTTCTTAATTTTAAAAATAATAAAACAAGATTAAGCTAATGTCTATAAATTAAATTGAAAGTGAAATTTTTTTTGACAATGCTAGTGGTGTGTAAGACAATCCCACATACAATAATGAATCCTTTCAATATTTGGATGGCTCGGGGGTGTTTAAAATACTATAATAGTTGTTTTTTAAACTGTTTTTTTATTTAAAAATATATTAAAATAATGTATTTTAATTTTTAAAAAATATTCTTGATTTCATTTTTTTAAAATGATTTTAAAATATAAAAAATTTATTAATTTAAAGTAAAAAAATAAAAAAAATATGCCCAAAAAACTCTATAAAATTCTCAAATTAAGGTCATCCATGATAAACTTGATTGCATCTTACATAGATAGTCACTATAAATCAACAAAGACATTACCTGACTTCTTCATTGATGAGAGATTCAAAACCATTGATCATCATTTACCTTTTTTATCCAATTAGAAACAATCATGGGAACTTTGTTCAACAAGAGAAAAATCCTTACAAGCGAGGAATATACGATCATATAAGATATCTCTATATCTATAAATAGTCAATGTACGATCATATACATCCACATACAAGATATATCTATAAATACAAATTGAAAAAAAAAACCTTGTATAATATGGAATTATGAATAAGAAAAAAAGAGAGGTTGTTGCAGTAAAAACAACCGCAAATAATTAAATAAGTGTTTTTTTAATTGGAAAAAAGATGTTTTATAATCTTTTCTTTTAGAAAAAGGGAAAAGCTATGTTTTTAAATCCAGTTAAGTAAAGAGAATTTGAGCTAAATTAAAATTTCATTTAACATTACTTATAAAAAAATATTTTTTAACTTTAAATCATATTTTAAATAAATAACTTTTAAATCAATGAATTATTCAAAATTAGATTTTCCTCTGCTTCTTCCCATAATTTTAAAATTTGGCCCGGCCTGGTGGGTCGACCAGGAATCAGGTTTATTTGGAACTAGAACTGAGCCAAATTAAAGAAAAAACAGGGGAAAAACCTGATGTGACCTGTCAGGTTGACCCGGCAACCCAGTAAAACCTAGTTGCAAACCCATTCATTTTTGTTTTCTTAATTAAAATAACATTATTTTGATTTTAAAAAATAATTTATCCAACCTAGTAATGTAGTTAAAATAACTCGATTAAAACCCGGAATCTAGTCCTTGTATTAAACCGGGTTTAAAACTATGATTTTTCCGCATTAATGCCAAGGGTTTTTTTTTATTAGATTTGTGATGCCAAACAATTGTAGTTATGGATGTTTGTTTGCTAGCTTGCAACCGAAATGTGGTAAACTGGCTAGATTGTTGAATTTTGGCTTCGAAACTTACTAGGCATTAGAAAACTAGGGTTTATCTTGTGCAATTGGGGTCTTAGGGATGGAAGACATTATTATTGTAGATTGACGATGTTGCACGAATGTAACTGGTAAAGTTAGCATGTAAATTAAGTTTTTTCGAGAAAGGTAAATGAATTAGCATCACTAGATCGATCTCCAGGACTGATAAACCAGATTAAGAGTGGCAGTTTCATCCTGGCTTGAAAAGCAAAGGCGAGCACATTCCATTTTGTACATATCACTTGTGTTTAGACCTTGTTAGGATATTCAAGCTCTCAAACACATATCAATTTACGTGGTTCGGCAACTTGCCTACTCCATGGAGCTACAAGTTTGTATTAATGAAGCTCAAAAGCAATACAAACAACAAAACAAGGAGGAGGAGAAAAACTTCTCAACTCAACTTAACTCTCACTCTTAGCTCTCTCTGTGTTTCTCTCTATTTCATGTTCTGCATCAGCTATCAATGCATCCTCTATTTATAGCTGAGAAGGGAGACAATTGTTCAACAATGGTGGGCAACATTTTCTTTGGTTAGGCACCTACCATTGACTTTTAACCATGTCAAGCATGGCTGCCACCTACCATGGCTGCCACCGACCATTTGTGTCCACACATAATAATCTCCCACTTGGATACAAATGGCGCTAGGTCTGTCTTTTAATCTTTAAGACCAACTAAAGCTTTACACAACTTCAATTTATCAAGAGTAACTCCTTTGGTTAACATGTCAGCTGGATTCTTGTTTCCACATATCTTTTCAAGTAACATTTGTTCATCATCGAGCAATTGCTGGATGAAGTGATATTTGATTCGTATGTGCTTTGTTCTGGAGTGAAATGCTGGGATTTTTGGCAAGGAAGATTGCACTCTGACTGTCACTGTACAAAGTACCCTTTCCATTCATCTTGCTTAATTCTTGAAGGAAATTCTGTAGCCATACTATCTCTTTTGCAGATTCTGAAACTGTAACATATTCAGTTTCTGTCATTAAAAGAGCAACTATCTTTTGCAAGGTAGAACTACAAGAAACAACAGTGCCTCTTAGAGTGTATATATAACCCGTAGTACTCTTTCTGCTATCAATATCTCCTGCTAGATCAGCATCAACAAAGCCTTCAAGTTTCAAACCGCCAGCTGTAAAAATAAGATATGTCTCCGATGAGCCTTTTAAGTACCTCATAATCCATTTCACTGCCTCTCAATGCTGTTTTTCAGGATTGCTCATTTACCGACTTACAACTCCCATTGCATGAGTAATATCTGGTCTAGTACAGACCATAACATACATCAAAGAGCCGATAACTGAGGCGTATGGAATCTTATCCATATTTTCACGTTCTAGCTCAGTTTTTGGTGACTAATCTCTACTGAGCTTGAAATGATTCCCCAGAGGTGTGCATACTGGCTTAACATTATCTATACTAAACCTGCTGAGAACCTTCTTTACATACTCTGTTTGTGAAAGCTTTAGGATGCCTTTGTCTTTGTCTCTGATGATTCTCATGCCAAGTATTTGTTTAGCAGCTCTCGAATCCTTCATTTCAAACTATTTTGACAATTGTTGCTTTAGCTTGTCAATCTCTTCCATGCTGGATCCTGCAATCAACATATCATCCACATATAACAGTAGAATGATATAGGAGTTGTCAAAATGTTTGACATAGCAACAATGATCCGCCTGACATTTTGTGTATCCCAAACTACACATGAAGTTGTCAAACTTCTTGTACCACTGTCTTGGAACTTGCTTCAAACCATATAGGCTTTTCTTTAGCTTGTAAACTTGACTCTCCTTTCCTGGTATTGCAAACCCTTCTAGTTGTTGCATGTAAATGTCTTCCTCCAATTCACCATGAAGAAATGCTGTTTTTACATGTAATTGTTCAAGATGTAAATTCTCTGTAGCTACTATCCCCATAACAACTCTGATTGTTGTAAGCTTCACAACTGGAGAGAATATCTTTGAATAGTCAATTCCTTTCTTTTGCCGAAACCCTTTGATGACAAGTCTTGCCTTGAACCGTTTGCTTCCATCATGCTCAGTCTTTACTCTGTAAACCCACTTGTTTTGCAAAGCCTTCTTTCCTTCAGGCAGTGAGGTTAACTCCCAAGTCTTGTTCTTTAACAATGACTCCATCTCGTCCTTCATGGCTAACTCCCACTTGCTCGAGTTTCCATCTTGCAAGGATTCTTTATAAGATAATAGTTCACCACCATCTGTCAGCAAAATATAATTCAGTAGAAGTGTGAACCGTTGTAGGGGCTTTATAGTCCTTGAAAACCTGCGAACAGCTGGTTCACTTGGCTCTGCATTGTCTTGTATAGTAGTGGTGGGTACTGATGTGCTTGGACTTTCTTGTAAGGCCTCTTGAGTGGTAACATCGGGAAGCCTTTCTAATTGTATAAATTCAGATTTTTGTGGACTTAAATCTGAATCAACCATCTCTGTTTCTGTACTTGATCTGTCTTTGTACAAAACTTTCTCGTTGAAGATCACATTCCTGCTTCTGATAATCTTCCTGCTCTGATCATCCCAAAGCCGAATCCAAATTTTTCATCTCCATAGCCAATGAAGAAACATTTCTTTGATTTGACATTCAGCTTGTTGCGAGCATCAGAATCTATATGCATATAGGAAACACATCTAAAGACCTTCAAATAAGAAAGTTGTACTTCTTTTCCTCTCCATACTTCCTCGGGCAGTCTGAACTCCAAGGGAACTGATGGTCCACGGTTGATCAAGTAAACTGCAGTATAAACTGCATCAGCTCAGAATGTTTGTGGTAACCCAGAATGCAATCTCATGCTTCTAGCTCGTTCATTGATGGTCCTGTTCATCCGTTCAGCAATGCCATTCTATTGTGGTGTGCCTAGAACTGTCTTTTCCATTCTAATACAGTTAACAGCACAACACTCCTTGAAACCTCCATCAATGTATTCTCCTCCATTATCAGATCGTAAACATTTCAACTTCAAACCTGATTCAGTCTCAACCATAGCCTTCCATTTCTTGAATGTTTCAAACACATCAGATTTATTTTTCAGAAAGTAAACCCATACCTTTCTGCTGAAGTTATCAATAAACATCACATAGTACCGAGAACCTCCAAGAGATGCTACTAGAGCCGATCCCCATAAATCTGTATGCACCAGTTCTAGCTTTCTTGGTTTAAAGATCCTGCCAACCTTTAAGAAACTGAGCTTCTTCTGCTTTCCGAGGATACAGCTTTGACAAATGTCTAGATCAACATTTGTTAACTCTGACAGCTTTCCCTTTGACTGAAATATCTTCATCCCCTTTTGACTCATATGGCCGAGTCTATAGTGTCATAATTGTGCCTGATTTTCTGCTTCAGTAGAGGCAATTATATCTGCTGATCTTGTGATCATATACAAGGTACCGGTTTTCTTTCCACGAGCCAAAACCATTGCTCCCTTCGATATCTTCCATATTCCTCTAGAAAAAAGGATTGAATGGCCACTATCATCAAATTGTCCGACCGAGATCAGCTTCTTCTTCAATTCAGGAACACGCCTTATATTTTGCAAGTTCCATATAGATCCATTCATTGTCTTGATTTGCACATCTCCAATGCCCACAATATCCAATGGTTGTCCATCGACCAGATAGACTACTCCATAATTTCCAGCAATATAATTTTGCATCATTTTATGGTATGAAGTACAATGAAATGAAGCTCTAGAATCAAGAACCCAATCATCAATAGGACTATGTACAGCAAGAATCAAAGCATCTTATACCTTATTTGTAGTGGCATTTGTAGAATCAACTTCAGGTTTCTTCGATTTTATGCGATTCCTCATGAAATGACCAGATTTGCCATAATTCCAACATTCAACCTGCTTTCTTAGTCCAAACTTGCTTTTACTTCTGTACCTAGATTTTGATCTGCCTCTGGATAAGCCTCTGTCTTGTCTCCTTCCTCGAGTGTTGATGTTGAGAGCTGAACCTAAACTTGAGCTTTCACCTGAGTCTTTTCTTCATACTTCTTCAGCTAAAATCAGGTCTTGGATGTCGTCATATTTTAATTTGTATTTTTCAGCTGAGTTGTTTACCGTTGTTCTCATGCCTTCCCAACTGCTTGGAAATTAAGTTAGCAAAATAAGTGCTCGGATCTCATCATCAAACTCAATCTCAACAGATAACAATTGATTTGTGATGGTGTTGAAATTATTAAGATGCTGTGTAATAGAGGTGCTTTCTGTCATCTTCAGGTTGAACAGCTTCTTCATCAGGTGCACTTTGTTATTTGCTGACGGCTTCTCATACATCCCAGACAAGGCTTCCATCAATCTTGCTATGGATTTCTCTTTCGTAACATTATGAGCACCTCTTCTTAACAATGATAGCCGGATAATGCCCAAAACTTGTATATCAAGTATTTGCCAATCTTCTTCTGACATGTTTTCTGGTTTGCTTCCCAACAAAGGAAGATGAAGTTTCTTCCCATATAAATAGTCTTCAATTTGTATTTTTCAATAACCAAAATCAGTTCCATCAAATTTTTCAATACTTGCAGCCTTTATATCATTAGCTATTTTTACTCTTTCTCAGATTTGAATATGCAAAATCTGACCTTACAGATGTGTTCGGAATAGCCGAAAATGCTGGAAACGACACTAAGATCACCCAAATCTGACTTCAGATGGCTCTGATTTAATTAATCAAATTTTTAGATCACTGGACACTGCAGATGAAGTCGCGTGTCAGGAGAAATAAACTCTGCGCCACACTAGATCAAAACTCAGTGATGATGACGTGGCTAGATGACGTGTCAGACACGTAAACACAGTGGGTCCACAAATATAACGTGGCAGTTTCACAAATATTTTCTACTGACGTGGCGTTGCTTACGTGTTTGGTGACGTGTTAGGTGGCGTGTCGATTGACCAATCAAAATGCTGATGTGGCTTGATGACGTAGTTGATGACTGTGCTGAACGGCTGATGTGGCTGATGACGTGGCGGGTCAAGTTGCAGGAAACGAGCGAGGAAGACGCGTGAGGCGCGTCGGTGCGCGTGAACAGTGCTGGTGGTGGCGCGTGCAGGCGCGTACGGGGATGCAGGACGTCGGATTTTCTCCGGGTTTTCACCAGTGGATTCCTCTCGTCGTCCTCTTCACAATGGTATATTCAAAATCACGTTTTGAGAACTTTGATTTTTGAGTTTGGATCAAACACCCTCTTTTTCAAGAACAAACTCTAATACCAGTTGTTAGAATATTCAAGCTCTCAAACACATATCAATTTATATGGTTCGGCAACTTGACTACTCCATGGAGCTATTGGTTTGTATTAATGAAGCTCAAAAGCAATACAAACAACAAAACAAGGAGGAGGAGAAAAACTTCTCAACTCAACTCAACTCTCACTCTTAACTCTCTCTGTGTTTCTCTCTATTTCGTGTTCTGTATCAGCTATCAATGCATCCTCTATTTATAGCCGAGGAGGGAGATAATTGTTCAACAATGATGGGCAACATTTTTTTTGGTTAGGTATCTACCATTGACTTTTAACCATGTCAAGCATGGCTGCCACCAATCATGACTGCCACCGACTATTTGTGTTCACACGTATCAAACCTTAGTTCAATCTGCTATTCAAATCAATGCTTGAGCTGATTTTGGACTTCCTACTAGCCTTCAGCTTAGCCACCCCGATCAGTGCTCAGCTTTTGATTTTGGACTTCCACTCTGTTTATCCTCATGCTCTCTCGTGAATCTTTCCAGGAATTGATGTCTTTTTATATGCTTCCACAGTGTACAGGAATTGGTTGACGGCGCAGTACAATGACGTAGTTTTCATGCGTGTTGCGTAGGTGGGGTTTTGCATTTTATGCGTACATTTCCCTATGCACCGATAAATGGTCCATTGAATGGACTAACACACATAAGATGGAACTTTCCGGATTTATCTTGATGCAAGATCCATATTCAAGGTATCACTTTCTTTGATGCGAAGCTCCAGAATTCTGAGATAATTGATGCGAGTTCACTGAAACCATAGAATAATGGAATTTGCTGTTGCTGGCTTTTTCCATCTAGCCAAACTAATTTGTAGCATTGTTTTGTCTCAATTTGAACTGTTCATTGGTACTTGGCGTTAAATATGATTCTCTAATCTCTTGAATCTGACTGAATGCAACTGTTGTTCACCACCATATTATCATACTGTGATTAGTGGAAGTGGTTCACTGGTACCTGTCATTAATATATTCAAATCTGCTTCTGCTGCAACGGAGCAAAAAAAATATTTATACTCTTCGAGTCTTCTTGCGTCCCACTATAATGCTGATGCGAAGGCCAAGGAGTGCATTAACTTTCAGGGCTCAGAACAATTGTGAATGCATCTTGGGGAGGCTCAAAAAAAGGCCGCGCTGTCTAAATGTCAGTGATGGCCCAAAAACGTTCCAACTGTCCTTGACTGCAATGTGGGCCGGTTAACTTGCTGCTCCATGCCAGCTTTGCTTAATTTGGTCAGCCCCTTAAATCATAGTTTGCTTCAGTTAAGGTAATATAACGGCCCAGAATGGTTGGTGGACTATTTGTGATGACATGCCTTTTCCTACAAAAGTGAGGAAAATAACTTACAACTCGCCACGCATAACTCAGATGTGAGTATCCAACTGAAACTGGAGGCTGGACTTGCGCTGCTTCAATTCTTGTAATTCTCAATGGAGCAGTTGTGGTCTCGCATGGCTCTTGCTTGGTTGTAACATCCATGAAGCAGAAGCATGTGCTTGGAACTGCCCCTCTAGGTGCAGAAGAGGTTGGGGATTTCATTCAATGTCAAAAACGAAGAGGGAAAAAAAAGAAAAGAAAAAAGTGGGTGGGGGCGGGGCGGGGGGCTCTTGGCAGGATCTGTAACGTATTCAGTATTGTATTTCCAAAGGATAATAAAAAAGTTTGGAAAGTAGTTAGCTCAATGATTTATGCAAGTGCAAGTCTTGCTTTTGTTTTGTTTTTTGATCTAGCTATGATAAGATAACACTATCCGATAAGGTAATGTTTGTTGTTTGATTGATTGATGTATCTCGTGTTGCTTTTAGTCAATCAGGAAAAGAGACATGGTAAACTTGCTAGATTAGTGCTGACAACGATTGTTGAAACTTCTCTAGTTGCATATCGCTGTTTTGTTGGAGTGTCATGATGGAAATGGGGAACACATCCAAGCAAAAAGAGCTTCAATGCTTGGTGCTAACATGCGAAACTGACATCTGGTAGCACCATTCGGGATCGAAAGGATATACTGTACTGTATGTTAGCACGTTGTATAGAAAACCAATTAAAGTTGTAGAATACTGGATGGTTATTTTAACATGATCCGTGTCATTATTGTTTCTTAACTCCATTTCTAATTCCTGTTGTTGAAAAAGATATGCACATGCGTTCTTTGAATTCTGTTTATGTTTGCCCTTCGTTTCGAGTTGCAATCACATTTTGTTACTGTAGAATCTAAAGATGGTCTCTATCTAGCCTGCTAATGGAAGGGTCCTACCATGGAAATTAAGCCCTTTGAATCTGTGACCTGTTTTCATGTTTGTCTATATTGAATCGTTAATTGTGGCTGGTCCCCAGCTTAACGATTGACCCAAAATGATGGTTGCTAGCTTGCTATTTGATGATTACGTAATTTTGTTTTGGTTTTGTGGAGATGCTGTTGGAGCTTGTCAATTTGCGAAAATAACAGCTGCTTTTGTATGTGATTCACTTTCTTCATTTACCATTTCTTGATTCTCCCGGTAAATCAAGCACCCCAAACTCTTTAGGAACACAAATGCCCCAATCGCATTGAGTGTAGTGAGATTGAATGTGCCAAAGCCCCCCATTGGCGTTTTAAGAGTTTACAGAAAGAAACCCTTGTTACACACTACTTTAATTTTATGCATATATAGGCTATTGAAGCCCACCTACAGTACGACTACGATCGACATGAAACATCAAGTTTTACGACTTTTTAAGTCCTCAAAAACAACCCTGTCATTTTCTATATCGAGGCCAAATTTTCATTTCACTATCTGACAATAAGATTAGGGTTGCAGATGATAAGATTACAAGCAATCTCTCTTCTTGCACTGCTATTTTGGAGACTTGAGAGGCAATTATTTGAAGCATCCACGCATCGTCACCCAGATCAAGTTTTGAAATAAATTAATGGCCAGAAAGAACCATGGCCAGCGTGCCAGGGTGCACGGGTTTGTTGCTGTTGACCATTTCATGGCTGGCGAAGGTTTATTGAACGGCACCCTAGGCTATGTGGTTGTTCACCCATGTACCTTCAAGCTTCATGGACCGACCTCGCATCTGATTGCCTCTGAAATGTTAGACCAGTCAAATCAAACATTTATGATTATGACCAAATTTGAGACAAAAGTTACGCTGAGAAAGCATCATATGGATAGCACTGATCAGTAACTGTCATATTTCTGTTCGTGCTAGCTTGTGAGTGGAAGCCCAAGAAAGTGATGCAAACATGTGAGGCATAACTGGGTTTTTTGCAGTTTGTACATATACACTTGAAATGATTTTGGGAGGCTGGCTTTGGAAACTGGCAATTGCATAGGTCATTGGCTGATACGGACTAGTTTTGGACATATTCTCACTAGCTGAATGATGGTTATGTTTCCATTTTCCAAAATGATTTAGGATCGGACCAAATTATTGGGTTTCTGAGCAGTGAAGGTGAAGGTTTGGGGTCGGATTTATCACCTACGGCTGTGGTTCCCCCCCCCACTATTCACCATTTTATGTACGTACCCTTTTGGTCATCGTCACTGGCACTGTCAGATAACCTGGGAAGAGAGAGTCAGGGGAGAAAGACTGACAAAATGGAAGAGAAATACACTGGTAAGAGTTTGGAGGGATGGAGTCGAAAGTACTGCATCATTTGAATGACTTTTTTCCTTTTTCCCACTTGCTATGAATAACGGTGAACAAGGCTCTTTTCATTTGTGTGTGTGTGTGTGTGTGTGTGAGAGAGAGAGAGAGAAGGGGCGGATGTATGCGTATGCTTTTTAGCAGAGGTAGATTTTGCTTTCTTCACCATTGCATGAACCCGTCGTTTTATTATTGCAGTGATAATCATTGGTGCTATAATACGCCAACAGGTTTGCTAATGAAGAAATCAAGAGGGTCAATTAATACATGGACTATACATCATCTAAACGACAACATATCAATACATAAACATGCTAACCACTGCATCGATCATCTGATCGGTTAATTTACTCCTGTAGAAATCAAGGGTGTTATGACTTCTGGGTTGCGCGAGGACGCAGTTCCTAAATGTACTAGGATTCCATGGGATGCACTTGGGAAGATCATTTTTTATTACCTAATCCTATCACTATCATTACCTCGTTCCATTGATTTCAATTTCGGAGAAAAACCTTCAAGATCGAAATCATGTCTCTTTCTTCCTTTATGCAGGAGAATATTGGATCGGTGGATGTTGGATTTACTACTCTATGATAAAAGCGAAAGAATAATAGAACATGAATGATGGTTGTCCTCCCACTGTATTTTTTTAACTTGCCTCCATCTCTGCAAATTTCGATGTTGTTGTAAGTTGTAACACCACGAACATATTTACTTGAGCTTTTGAAAAAAATTAAATTTTATTTTATTTTTTTAAATTAATATTTTTGTAGTATTTTTAAATAATTTTGATTATTAATATTAAAAATAAAAAATTATTTTAATATATTTTTAAAAATAAATATTTAAAAAAACAATACCTACCCACGAGTTCAAGGAAAACAAATCAAAGGGTTGTTAATTATAATTCGTCCTCAAGTTATTACAAATTTTACTGCAGTAGTTGCAGTTGTGGTGGCTGTGGCACCAAGCTAAGAAAGCTTTGTTCATTCTAGGTATTTGTACGTCATTATCTATGGCAACTTTTCTTCATTATTAATAAGTTTTTTTTTCTGTTTTTTATCAAATTAATTTTTTTTAATAATTTTAATATGTTATTTTAATTTAATTTATTTTTAATTAAAAAGTATTTTTACAATAACACTTCGTGAGATATTACTAAACATACACTTAGTTTTAGATTTTGATTCTTGACATTGTCAAGTGGTTACTCCTACTC
>SRLM01000146.1:278413-297772 GCA_015708895.1 Populus ilicifolia | reverse complement strand
CCTTCAACTAAATTCAATAATATTATGTCCTAGAGTCTCTAGTAAGATCCAATAATATTGAGTTTTGGCTGGATAGCATAACTCAATAGTGTTGGATCTAGCTGTCCAACCAATTCTGTAATTTCTAAACTTTTTAACTACTAAATTTAAGGATATTAAATCTAACTTTGCCATCAAATCTAAAATATTTAATATATTTTCTATACAATAAAGTTGTGTCTTTATCTAGCAAGATCCAATAGCATTGAGTCTTGCTGATAGTAGAACTCAATAGTACTAGATCTAGTTATCCAATCATACCTTATAGTTTCTGAACTTCTTAACCCCTAAATGTAAGGATATTAAATTTGATTTTACCACGAAACCTAAAATATTTAATATATTTTTTATATATTTTATATTTTTAAAAAATATTATTGATCTGCTGCTACACTACAGAACATAAATAAATAAGATTAGTGCGTGGATTATGTTGAAAAAGAAGCAATCTGTAGTCATTGAGTAATATTCATCGAAAACATATTGAAAAAAGACGAGAGAAAATGATGGTGAGTAAGTCCACTAATATAAATTCAAGAATACACATACTCTGGACACAACTACAAGACAACAGTACATAAACAACACAAATCTCTATCAAGCAAACCTACCCAATCAACAAAGACTAAGATCTTCGCTTCAATCATCATCAAGTCAGATGAGAAAATTGTGAGTTACCATGATCTTTTATTGTAAAAATTGATTGCGGCGGGCCCCGGAATATTTCCACCGATTGTCACCGCGAATTGGAATACAAAAGTGCTTCGGAATGGCTTCAATGCCTAGAAACAGAAGCAAGGATTGATTGCAAAGAGAGAAATGGGAAGAGGTAAAAATAAAAGATGATGCCTTTCTCGTACGGTACAAGTCGGTGACGCACGTTCATAATTGCAGTTAATAAAGCGCTTCCTTATTGCAGCTGCATTTCTGTGAAATGAATTCAAATTCAAGGACGCAATGATTCTAACTTCTTTGTATTGCTCATTTAGTCAATGTGATTAGCATTTCATGTATTTCTCGTAAAGAAAGTCCAACTAATCATTCGCCATTCACACCTGAGATCCCCGCTCAATAATACCATGGTTCTGTTGATAACATCATCAAGACTGACTACAATTTCAAGTGGGTCATGTGCCTCATCTCTTCTCTCTATTTTTTGTTTCGCTTTTTGATGTTGTATTCACAAATCTTTCATGCTTAATTCTACTAATTTTGTTTTCTTAATATTCTGAAATAAAAGTTTTTTGATCTTAAAATTTATACACACCTGTATTATTTTGCATTTAATTCTTATCAAATAAATAAAAATAATAAAAATTAAAATTATGATAATTTAATTTTTAAAATTTTAATATTACATTAAAAAATTATTTTAATCTAATAACTTAAACTATAAAATAAATTTTAAAATATAATTTATATAATTTCCTAATAAAACTCGTAACTACCATAATTACCATGACCCAAGTCCACTAAAAATCAATCAAAATCAAGACCTTCCCCGTCAGATGAGAGAGATATGCTATCAAATATTTGTGAGTGGGAAATGAAAATGAAGAAAAAATGATCCGACTCCAAGATATACTTCCTTTGAAACTCAGCTTCGATGGTTGTCTTCCTTCGAATGGAAGCCTTCGGATTATTCGTTTCTTCGGATTAAAGAGAACCCATTTTGACAAAGGTCAGAATATATAGAACCTAACTAATAACATGATCGGTAACTAAAGGCAAAGAAATCAAAAAAACAAAAAAGCCCACATCTAATTCTTGCCTCGAAAGGGTGATGATACGTAGGGGCAGGCACATGTAGTGCTGGTGAGGCACAATTATGATACGATATAAATTTTGAAATGATAGGGGAGAGTACAAGTGTTGCTTGCTCCATGCACAGATAACATGAAGGAGATGCGAGGGGCCGGCGGGGGACGACGTTCTTTTATTGCTCCTATGAGTTGTTTCCCAACTGGAAGTGGCGATCTCCATATTGTTCAATGCTTGAGAAACATGGATGTGATTGCAGGTTGTTGGTTTCTTTGCAATTCTCCTCGACCCGCCCCCTTCTCCTTTGAACAAGCTAGCTAGCGTTTGCCATGTCATTGTTGTCCTTGATGCTCTTGAATTCCTCATCACGACTTTTTGCTGAATATTGGAATAATTAAGAAGCCCCACAGTACCCAAAACAAATATCTATGCTTAATATCTGAACTACAAACCACAGCTAGCTCCATTGCGCATAATTTGGTATCGTCTGATCTTGCCAGACCTCCCTTTCTGTGGCGAGTTTTTTACCACCTTGAAAAGAATGCTCGGAGGAGCTTGTACATGTTAAAGATGATTTTTTATATTTTAAAATTTATTTTTAATATCAGAATATAGAATAATATAAAATCACACATGAAAAATAATTTCAAAATAGTGTTGTGCTGCAATTCCAAAGAATTCATGAACAAGTTCCGGTGGTTAAAAACTTCAAATAGAGAAAGTACTCTTTACGGCTGTCATGGAATGGAATCTGTGCGATCTTAACTGGACTCTATATATATGTATATATAGGTGGTGACACGACACACCTCAGTCAACCAAAAAAAAAAAGTGCGGTGACAACTCTATTCATTGAGCACATGCACTGCCACCTAAATGCAGCTATGAGTGGCATCACCCCTATATTGAGGTGGGAGGCCTTGATCCCATAAGATTCCTCGGCGATGTTGTACGGCTCAAATTCCATTAAACCGCATATTTATTTTAATTAGTTGCCAACTAGGAGGATTTAATTCACTAATTAAGGTGACACCCACGTACTCCCACTGCTAATACTTATTTAAAAATCAAGTTAATATTTTATCTTAAAATAATCAAATTGAGTCCCTAGATTGGATAACCACACTGCCACTACTACTTTCCTCGTTCTCTTGTATGCTGGTCGTTGTCTTCTGTTGTAGTGGGGTCATCACTCGCTAGCTTCATCATTGTTTTTTTCTTTTATATTTATAGGTACATTTGTAGTCCATGATCATTTTCAAAGCTAAATTATATATATAAAATCCGTTCACTAGAGATCATCGATCAATTTTATATTTATATATAAATTAAAAAATTTAAATAAAAAATATTTCTTTTTTGTTACCAACTGACAATTCCTCATGCTAGCATCATTATATACCAAAACATCTTGTGATTATGCATAATCTGCTTATTAATTACATTATCAGAGTACACCAGCCCACATAACTTGGAAGTGATGCTCCTCATTGTTTGCCTCCAAATACAAGAACAAAAACTATATATTAATTAGTTGATGGCCACGAAGTATAATTAATAAAGAATAAAACCAAGTTGATGCCACGATACAAGCAAAGACACTCACACCTTATCTTCTTTAGGATAGGGATTTTTTTATAAGCCTAATTTATGACGGCCCGCATATGATAAACCACAAAAGGGTTTTATTTAATTTTCTTCTGTTTTTTCCTGCTTTTGTCTTCAATTAATATGGAAAACACCAAAACAAACAGCTACGGTCCCTAATGGAAATAAGGTGTTAGTTCATTCACTACTAACAATGAAGTTACCGCGGAAACAATGTTTTTTAATCCAGGGAGTTAGTTGATTAATATTAAATTATTTTATTTATTAATTTAATTTTTTAAAAAAAATCATTTATTAAAATATTTTTATTGATATGCATGCTAAGGAGTTAAATAATATTCATAACGAGGAGCTAAATGATATTTTAAAAATAAGTGGATATATAAAAATTAATAAAGATAATGAGATTGATGAGCTTTGATTTAATGAAAAAGAAGATGCATGAAGATGATATAATTAAATAAAAAAATTTGGATAAAAATATTTTGAAGTGACTTTGTATGTAAAAATCAAAGTTTAATGAAATTGATGTTGATATAATTTTTCTATATGTTGTTGTTTTAAAATAAACTATTGTTAAACAATTGGTGTTACTATATTATGATTTTACTATATTTGCAGTTGGATAAACTAAAAATATAAATTATCAAGGAAAAAATTTATTTTATATTAATAAAAATACTGACAAAAATAAAATATCAAGAGAATTATCAATGGACTTAGTCTCCTAAAAAATTTTAGAAAGTTGGAAAAAAATTATAGAATTTTATCATTATTTTGTATAAAGAAATTACTGATAAACTTAATCCCTCAAAAAACTTTAAAGAGTTGGAAAAAATTTAATGGAATTTATTATTATTTTATATTGATGAACTTTGTTCTTCCATAAAATTTACAATTCTAGGAATTTTGTGTATATGCTTGATTTTATTATTAGCATGTTACATTTTTGTGTATGATTTTCTTCCAGCAACATTTTCATATAAAAAATAAAATAAACCAGTTTGTGGCATAAGTTAATAAAATAGATTTTTAAATTTTAGATAGGTTTTTGTCTAAGAAAGATCCTATTGAATTTTTTTAAAATAGAATACAATGATAATATTATTTTTTTAATTAAATTTTGTTGGCTGAGGAAAAAAAGTAGTAGAGACAAAGACGAATATGAGCAAGTAATGCCAACCATGACAAGGCATTACCAACGGAAAGACTGTAAAAATAGAAATCACCAATAATATATATTTCTTTTATAATAGTTTTTTGTTTATTATTTTGTTGTTAATTATACTTTTAATAAAATTTAGCTTTAAACACAGACAAAATATTGCATTGGTGTTTTGATATTTTTTTTAGTGATTTATTATCTAATTCATTTTGCTACAAATAATTAAATGAAAATACTAATAATTTTTCGTGCTAAAATGCATTTCAATAATTTTTTATTTTTAAAAATTATTTTTAATATTAACATATTAAAATCATTCAAAATATGTAAAACATATCAAATTTTAACAAAAAAATTAAATTTATTTAAAGACGTGGCTTGCACCATGTTGTAAACGTTGCCGTATGGCCATGCTTGGCAGGACAAACGACGTGGTGTCCTATGGACAACTATTCAAACCTCACGAGGGTATTAGATTGGACACGCTTGAGAAATCTTGAAAAGTACCATCGACCATCCGAACCAAATAATACGTCGAGAGACCTGTATAATCTCAAGATTATAAATAATAATAGAAAAATAAAAACACCACCATCAATTAGGATAACTTGACTATTTGTCCTTACAAAGCCAGGGCTGCAATTTCCACCATTTAATTCATGTACGGATATATTGAATTAATTAAATTATTGCTTGCAATGGGAATGCGAAGATGCTGATGACTTGAAATGAAAACTTCATGTTTCTTCTTCTTTGAGAATCTAAATAGAGATCACGGGAGGAGGTCGTGGGAGCTGTAACCAGTCAAGAATAAAGAGTTGAACGTTGGTATAGAGATCGACTCAAAAGGTACGTAGAATTCATGAGAGAGCTGGTGGGTGCTGTGCCTGAAGATCATTATTTAGGGTGCGTAGTGGTCTAATTATAATTAAGACTACATATGTTATGAACCCTTGTGTCAAGGCGTTCTCCTCTCCCTCGACACATGAGCATGTGGATCCCCACATACAGTCACACAACGAAGGACAAACTTCACTATTCTCAAGCATATATAATATACTATATATAAATATAATTAATTAAGAGCATAGTTGCAGTAGATATATTAATGTAGAAGAAGATCAACAAACATTATATTGTGCTCGTGGCAATCAGTGCAAGCAATACCCTCGAAAAGAATGAGAAAACGACTATTACATAAAGTTAAGGGGTCCACAGTAAAATAAACAAAGGATAAAAGAAGAGGTGCTTTGCTTTGGTTTTGTATAAAGTGAGATTTAGGGTTCCTTGCGTGACCCTTAAAATAACCAGCCTTCGCCTTTTCAACATGGTGCCTGGAAGCGACTTGCGATTGGGAATGTCAATTCCTGAGCTTATTGTGGGGCCACGTGGAATGGGGTATTAACGCACCTTAATACAGACACATGGCTAGGGGATAACGCAGAGAGTCTTGGTCTCACAAAGACCTGACACCATTATTTCATGGAGCTGTGGGGGTTCGTGATTTGATTTGATTTGCTTGCCCCCGTATTCATGTTTTCATTGAATATTTAACTCTCCTCCTTGGATTAGATTCCCTGTATTATGTATGACCTTACTGCTTAATTAGCCATGCGATTTGTTCCTCCTTTCTTTCTCTTCGTCGAGAGCCAACATCCATCTCAGTTTTGAACGCGAATTAATTCATTCCCAGACAAAAACCTAAAAGACACAATATCCATCAACACAAACCCGTTGCTTTCTTACAAAATACTACCTGAAAACCCTGATTACCAATCTCAACACCGCCCTAAAAAACCCCAAATTTATTGACAGCGAGAATTTTTTTTTTTTTTTTAAAATGCCGTCTATGGCAAAGGAAGTGGCCGACAAAGCTCCTCTTGATCAAAAAGACATGTGGAATTCATCCCTTTCAGCCCCTGAACCTACTGAATTTGTTGTGCTCGGGAACTCGTGAAAGCAGTTTCACTTATGGCTGAAGTCCTCCTTTGTGCACAGCCAAACCTTCTGCTGCTCGATCCTTTCTAATTTTGTTTCATGAATGGTAGATCGATGACAAATCCAGTAGGAGTGCAAGTGAAAAGGAGTTTCTTAGTTGATTCTCAATTTCTGATGTACTCAAAGTTGAAACATCTAGACTACAAAGTTGTGTTCGTGGAATTATTAAAAGAAAAAAGAAAACAGCATGGAGTTCGGTCGGCATGCTTAATTGTAATTTATAATTCGAACTATAATGGGTAATCGGAATATAGATTAAACTACAGGATATTAGTGTAATTTTCCAATCTTATTTCATAAATTTTGCTCTAATATCATGTTTCATATATATATATATATATATATATATTACCAGGTTAGAGAAATGAATATAATTTTGATAAGTAAATCTTGTGAAAATATATATCACAAACCATAAAATTAAAAGCAAATTAATTATATATTATGTCATGTATATGAGATCAATATTTTCCCTCGATTTTTATTACTTATTTTAATGGTATACGTATTTTGAGACTAGTTTTTGTATTTCCTAATTCTTCGACAAGCCAGCTATTCAATGAGGTCGGGTTCTGGTTCCGCATGATTGAATCGACCTGTTAGCAAGTCGCCAGGCCTGCTTTCTGACAAGCTTGTAGTGATCACTTTTTTCTTTCTTTCCTTTTTCTTATCGATGCTGAGTTTGACACGTATATGATTAAGCCACAGGTGAAGAATACGGACAGTGACCATATAACCACAAAATCTACCTGAAACTGAAATCGGAGAGGCACCACTTCATTGCCAGGATTTTTTTTAATGAATTAAAAAATTTAATAGAATAACATTATTTGAACAAAAAATGTTTAAATAGTATTTTTTATTTTATTTTTTAATAAAAATTATGTTTTAAAAGCACGGTAACTAAGAATTGATTGGCGAATTAGATTAGCCGATTTTTTAAATGAAAATTTATAATTTTTTTAAAATATATTTTATGAGTAAAAATATATATCTATATTTAACTTGGCTAATTAAAATTTTAAAAAATTGTCTTTCAAATCATAATTAAATAATAATTTATTTTATATACATTGCTTAAATAATATAACAAATATATTTATAAATTAATAAAATAAATTTATATCTAAAATAAGATTTAAATCACGGCGACACTAGAATAATATGGTAGTTAGGCCAAGTATTTTTTAAATGTTATTTTTTAAAGAATAATTACTGCAAATCATTAAATTTTTTAATTTTAAAAATCTAGCTGGTCTGGTTTTTATAATTTTAGTAATTTTATGATTTTACTTATAAATCGATACACTAATTAGATCTAAATCTAAATAGATATAATGATGTGTGATAATGATATCATGGTTTCTAGTGGTGATATCTAAAAGTATGGTATTTAATGGAAGCTTTTTAATTCTCTGCATCATCACACCGTATATTTGTATTTTACATGCTAATTGCCTGACTTATCATGATTGCCAAGGGTGGATTTCCACGACTACAGGGAACACAGACGCACACATACATGAAGAACTCTTGCGGACGTCAGAAAATTTGGAAAACCAAAAGCATATTTGGGGACTCGAAAAGAATGGATTGTGGAGGGCAGGAATAGAAAAAAGAGAGAGAAGGAGCATGGGTAGGAGGACCATGTAGATTCAATAAGGCGAGGCGATGAATATCATAAAACAATGGAAGCAACGACGTCATGAGCCATGTAATGTGCTGCACAAAGGCCTGTCTTGTGCTGAGGTGAGTCGTTGCGGTATAATGTTGAATGAAATAATTAATGTGAGGCGATGATTGTATCCATTTTTATTGAGGCATACTTTCATTTTGTTTTCATTGAATAGAAGAAGGGCTCGTTGACATATCAAATAAAATTTTTAACAAATAAAATTTTCAATCATGGCATTTTAAAAAAATCACTCACACAATAATATAAATAAATAATTAATTTAAAATAAAAAAAACAGGCATGATACCCTCCAGGTTAATCTGCCAAAACCATTGATCATGTCATAAGATTAGAATAATTTAATAGAAAGAAAAACAAAATTTATTTTGTAAAATAAAATAAAATATCAAGTAATGAAATAAAAAAAAGGGTCAACCTATCAAGAAAAAAGACATCAACCTATTTTAGTTTATAAAACTTATGATTCAAGTCAGAATCATCAAATTTGAGAAAACCACAAAGCTCAAAGTTTAATAAATCAAATATCAATAGATAAAATTAAAAAAAAATACGTGCAAGAGGATTAAAGTATAAAATAACAATTAAAAAATTGATAATCAAATTTTAGAGAAAATAATTAGAAAATGAATAATTTTTAATTAACAGGTCAGAATAAAAAAACTAATTTCACTTAATTTTTTTTTACAAAAAACCACAAAAGAAACGAGAACTAAATTAACATACATACATACATACATATATATATATATATACATAGCATCAATCCCAACATACTCTAAATTATATCATGTTAGATTTTTATATTCTAGCATAATAAGATAAAAATCTCACACTTATTATATTTATACACTTTTAACCATTCTATGTGTTATTGAAATAAGTTATGGAGATTATAATTTTTAATTGTTTAGTCTATTTATTTTGAAAGAATGAATCTTACTGTAAACAAAATATAGCTTTATTTAGATTAGTAAAGTAGTACAATACTTAGATATGGTTGGTATCTAAATTATAAATGTAGATTTATTGAACCATGTTAAAAATTGAGTTTAAAATCTCATTTTCTATATCTGTTTTATGTAAACACTTTGATATATTGTCTGTTATTGTGTTATATGTGCTTAGTGTTTTTATTTATATTTTTTGATATAACTAGTGGAATATCTAATTCACACCCTGGATGTTATTCATGTGTTAATCCTGGAACAATACCAGCACACGCTGTTTCCTAAGAAAGAAGATGTCACGTGCAATCTAATGAGATAACATAAGAAAGGTTTTAACCACTATATATAGCTTTTTTTTAAAAAAATAAATAAACGTAAAGACCATTAGATTATTTATCAATGTTATGTCGCGGGTCAAATTAATTTTTATTTTTTTTAAAAAAATATCTAGATATTGATAATAAGTTTTCAAGAAGGAAAAAAAAATTAAACACTATGAAGATTACCCAACCTACCAATCAAATCCAAATTTAACTTTAAAAACCAGAAGAAAAAAAATTTATTTGATTAAAAGTTTTTTACATCAATATCTTTTTTTAAAAAAAAAATCAAGATGATATTATCCTGGATCTACTGGAGTTAATCTAGGTTAATAAACAAAATTTAATATCTAGATCATGAGAACATGATAATTTCATTGAAAGCAATTAAAATATATCAAAATTTAATTTTTAATTATTTTAATTTTAAAAAATAAAAACTCAAGTAAATAAAGGTTAACAACAATAACAAATACATGATAAATTTATTGAAAAATAAAAAAATATATTCATTGGATACCAAATAAAAAAAATTGGCATGTAAATATTATTTAATACCACAATACCAAATACAAAACAAATAAAATTCATTCCATATAAATATTATCATGTAGCATGACTAGTATTTGGCACGTAGGGTAAGTGAATTATTGACATCGATAAGATAAAAGCAAGGAAAGAGGAGGCGTGGGGAATGGAAGAGCGAGCCAAATGCACGTGGACCGAAACCACTGCAACTGCTGTTACATGTGATTTTTTTTTTTTTAAAAAAAAAGTTAAAGGGCACAAAATTAAAAATATTCCTGAAATAACACAATAAAATATTTGTGGAATAGAATAATTTAAAAATAATTATTAAATTAGCACAATTTATAATTGCATGATTGAAAACATGATTTGTATAGCTTGTTACTATTTATATAGTAATTTCTAAATTTTTTATTAAATAGACAAAAGAAAATAAAAAAATAATTTTATAAAAGTACTATTAATTTTATAATCTGAATTTCAATATATTTCGATCATTTCTCTCTCTCTCTCTCTCTCTCATTTAACTCTCCTGCTCATTTAATAATTGCCTTTTGAAGTTGTCAGCAAGTTATAAATATTTTATTTTCAAATTAAGAAATATATAATTTGTGTTATTTTACCCTTTTTTTTAATTGCCAATGTTTTTTTAAAAAGTACCAATAAGTAAAAATCGCCACTACACGTGAGAGCTGGTGAATATTCCTCTTGTTTCGTCGATAGCTGACACGTGTCAGAAATAGGGTTGTCTACCACTCTCGACCCCTACACGGCCCGCCGGACCACTCCCTCAGATGCTATGACTGTGAGAACCGTACGGACGGCGTGGTTAATTTTCACGGGCCGGCTGGCTCTACCTAAGGGTTCGCTCCCGAAATTAATAATTTTTACTTTTTGTTTGTTGTAGCGGCAGCACCCAGCCAGTGAGATATCGCCATTGTTGCATCGCTTTCACTGTACAGATGTTGTTTTCTGGGAGTCCGTCCATACACGTATTTGTGACTTGCTCATAAGCCTCTATAATATTCAAATTGCATTAAATTATTTCATTTTCACTTTTTACCCTTTCGTTTTTTTTAAAAAATTAAATATATCAGTTGGATCAAAGATTCAGTGACTTCTCACTGTGCCGTTGTATCAGGTTCTTATAACGCATACATTAATTAATAGTTGGTGTTTCACTTAAATGGGAAAATTAGATGGCTTTATTTCAGGGGTAGGGAGGTATTTTCCATGGGAACTGTTAGTTATTACAATAAAAAATAGGGGTGGTTTCATTTAACAAATCTCGGGCCTGTTCGCCCAAAAATGTTTTTATTTTTTTATTAATAAAAAATTAAAAATATCTTTTTTATCAAGAATAAAGATAATTTTTTTCAAAGCAAGAATGTATAATAACCATCTTAATATTTAATATTTGTGATGATCTAATGGTAACATATTGATTTTATTTAATTTAAATTAAGAATTGTCATAAAAAGATTATATTTTTAACTTAGAAAAAATATTTATATTGTATTTATAATGAAAAAATAAATTTAGAACACTAACTGGTATATTATAAAAAACAATTTTAATCATTTACATTTCTAAAAAATACTTGTATATAAAGAAAAAAAAAACGATTGTCGACGTCATTTTCTTTTTGGAAAACAGTAAAAGACTTATAATAAAAAAGTGGACAATCCCTAAAATATATTTTCTGAACTCGGTATAAATTAGACAAAAAAAAAACAGTCTTTAAATACTTTAAACGAAGAATATTGATTAAAAAAATAAAATATCCTAAAAAACAAAACATCAATCTGTTTTTCAATTGACTGATTGACATGTTCCAAGAGGCACTCCTCCACTCCACCTCTGTGCCTCTTCCATGAAATTTCCTTGGAAGTGGATGGAACAGGTCGACGGTACCCTTGCCATATTTACTTGGATCTCCAGCCTCATTTTCGAGAAATGGAATTTATCGTTCGCATTGATTTGTCACTTTCACGAAACAAATAAGTAAATCTTGCTCAAAGAAAACAGACTAGAAACAATGGTCCCAAGAACTCATTTCGCGGGCTTTATTTAGTATTGAGTCGATAACACTTGCTAGCTAAGAGAGACTAGGATGAAGTAGGCATAGTATAATAAGTACTGGTCCTGTCCATGGCTATGGACTTTAGCTCTCCCTGTGGTTACTGGAGCTGCGAGCGACATTTGAAACCATCGCCGATTTCTTCTCTGTTTGCTTTCAAGTATTTTCTTGTTTTTTAGCCACTCCCCGCGAGGTGGTGTCTCCATGCCCAGGAGTTTTCAGTGGTGGAGGTGGCTCTGTACTCCACGCACAGAACATGGTAAATGAATCCAGACATGACCCTGTTACTTGTAGGGGAACATCAATCTTCAATCTCAGCCGTGAATGACCTCAAGTGGTGATTTCCAATTTGATGTCATTTGCGTAAAAAGTTAATTTGTCATGTTACACATAAAACTCCAGATAGCTAAGAAAAATATTAAGAGTACGGTTTTTTACGCGGCTGGGCTGTGTATTAATTAAACTGCATATTTAAGTTGTTTGATAAAAATAAAAGTAAGATTTATTGTTTATAGATCCCACGGTATTTTTATGTTCAAGACATTAAAAAACAACAACTAATTTTACACATTGTTTATATTAATTACACAGTTACAGTTAAGTAAATACTATAATTAACATAATAGTATAGTATGTTATATTGTTTTAGTCGGACCATACCCGGTTCAAAGCTTAATATATATGGAATAGAATTCGATCCGGTAAAATAAAAATATAAAAATTATTTTAAATTTTTTAGTTGTGTTTTATTTGGAAAACTATTATTTAACATTATTCAATAATACAATATAAATTAGATGAAGATCACTTGATGACATAATATTTTTAAAATTAATTGTAATTCTAATTATATTTTATCTGAGGTTGTTATCGGATGTATTTCATATATAATATAATTATAAATAGTTTAATGGAACAGTGAAAAATATTTATATAAAATATTATATATTTCATGGTATAGTAACAATAATTAAATTCACAATATTTAACTTAAGAACCATCAATATTAATATATATTTTTTAAATTATTTTATAACCTTAATTTCAAAAGCATTATTAACCAAACACATTAAACTATTTTTTATTTAATCTCAATTTTAACTATATTTTCAATCAAATATATATAGATATCAAATCAACCTCAGCAAAAAATACCTTTTATAAAATAATTTTTTTCAAATTATAACCACAACCTTTATAATAATATCAAATACACCTTTAGTCGTGATTCTAATTATATTTGNCCTCAATTTTAATTATATTTTTAATCAAATATATATATTTTTAATTTAATCTCAATTAAAAATATTTTTTATAAAATAAATTTTTTAAAATTATAATAAAATATTAAACACACCCTCAATGTTATCTCGGAGGACAAACAATGAAATGTCAGTGATTGCATATTAAAAAAAGAGCTCTTTTAGTTTATTTTTTTTAATCTGTAATTTGTTTATCTTTTACTGGACTGAGTACTACTATTTGTGAATCGAGGAGCCCATAAAATCAAGCATGCTGTGCGTATATAAAAGTTTTAGAGGCGTGAGTTTCAATACTGAACGCCGCGTTGTTTTTCCTTGGAAAGTGCATACCTATGCTAACATGCAAGCTCTCTGATTCATTATAGGAGGAGAAATATCAGTTCATCAACATTTTCCCTCTTCGTAGGCGCTGTGCTAGTACGACAAAGCTTCTGGAGAAAGAAACTGGAACGACAAAACTTCTGGACAAAAAAACTGGAAAGCAGGAAATATCAAGAAACTCTGCGTTCAAAACCATCAATCATCATATTAGGAGACTTGTGGGTTTCTAAGCAAATTCCCAGCAGGCAAGACGGGCTAAAATTTTCCAGTTGAACATTCATTGCACACAGATAACCAAGCCTGTATTATTTCAGTTATTTAAAAGCACTAATCTTCTGTCATATCTGTTAAGTATGCCACAGTATGGGAGCAAGATCACGAGCTTTGCGCCACAGGAATTGCCCCATATGAGTCGCGAGACTGCTGTCAAGCCTCGCATAATTGCTTCAGTGCCTTGTCATATGATATGAACCCCATGAACCAGAACTCATGACCATCCTTTGTGACAATCTGGATGTACTTTTCGGAATGGTTCGCTCTGTTTGAAGAAGGATTCACTGCTCTCAATCGATCTAGCAGCACCACAACCTACAGATATACATATTTTGACAGTTGCACAATATCAGAGAATACCATCTGTAAAATAAAAGGCGAATCGATCAGCTGCTTGCTAAAACTTTGAATCAAAATTATTAAAAATGGGCAACCAAATAAAAGGGCCCTGTTCAAAGTGCTTAAACAATTGTTAAAGCCTTGCAAAGAAATAGCTGTTGGGTGAGTTCAAAATAAATCATTTCTCGATTTCAAGTCAACGAAATTTGTAATGATTTTGAATCGCGACGAGAGAATTTTGTTTAATGCTACGCAAGTAATAGGACATGGAAAACCTCATGTTATTCTCAAAATTTAACAGCTTAGATTACAGAAATGAGACACCGATTAGCGAGTGCATTGCTAACAAATGAAGTAGATGGTAATACCTTGTAATACATCCATTGCTGCTGTCCTGTAGAGGAATAATAACAGAAGGGATACTCGCTGCAAAAGGCCACCTTTTTGGAGGATACATAAAGTGTCCCGATCACAGGTCCAGTTGAAGTCGATATATAGCAAGCATATGCATTCAAGAGCTTCTCTCCAGGCAAGACCTCAAATGTCTGCTGGAATACCTTATCATGCCCTCCTTCAGCAAGTACCTTTGTCCCTTGAGCAATCCTTGCCATTGCTGCATCGGCTAGGCTAGGGCTAACCTTGACTGTTGTTTTCAGAAAACAAGATTACATATTATAATCTAAACGACAGCATCCATAATTGAGAATTAGAACCAAGTAATTTGCATTACACAAAAAAATGTCGCTTTTATATTTGTGGCATGGTTCCCAAAGCCAAGAAATTTTATCTATTCCCTCTGTTACCCTTTTTCTCTTCTTATTAGTCTATGTTTTTCCTCATAGCCATTCTATGAAGACATGCCTCAACATTCAACTATCCTCACACATCCAGAAAACATTAAAATGAAGTCAAGAAGAGGGTTCCTTCACTCGGTTTCTCGACGATGGCCAAATAAGCATCTTATTTTTGCAGTCAAGAACAAGCTACCTTGTCGGCTCAGCTTATATTTGATCATATCTACAGAAGACCAGGTGAAAGAGCTAGGCGATCCACCCATGAATCACCGTGCTTGAGTGCTTGACTCTAAGCAGTTGGGAAATTAAAAACAAAAATAATTTACCTGGAAAAAATAACCAAGGGAACGTTCTCCTACTTGCTTATTTGTTTACACTAGGCAAGCTCCGAGGCCATGTTGGACGGCACCTTTCTATTAGACTTAAAAATCTTTTGAGGGATGAAAAGACCAACCTAGTAAGCTAAATAAACAAAAGGCGAAGTGACAATAAATTTGATGATTGTGCGTATTAAGGGCAGGCAAGAAAATTTTAATCAGTCCTGATTGAAGGTAACATGAAGATAGGAAAGAAAAACTCACAGTGATGCCAGATATTATCAGCATAAACCTCTGCTTTCCTGGTGGCTAGCTCAACCCTCTTCCCACACCGATTCCAAGCATCACGTATCTTCCCCATCGATCCTGAAAGAAAGCATACCAGAATATAATATAAACAATTTAGATTACAAGTAAGAACAAACGCCATGAAAGGCATTCATGAGCTCTAAACTCGAGATCAGACTTACTGTTGCCATTTGTCCCATATCCATTAGCAGTAGCCGGAGGAACAGTCGCGAACTGGAGGTAAGGATTGTTGTTGCTGTAGTCCATGTTGTGTTGAGGATGCGGACGGGGATTCACTGTGTGGCCTCGGTGCTGCAGTGGTGTATAAATTAGGCAGCGAGACAGGTTCCTCACTTTTCCTCCACCGCCCAAACGTCACTTTAGTTTTAGCTCCACGCCATTATTCTCGATGGGAACATGAATGGTCGGCCGATTTATTATAGTCCGCCTGTAAATATAATAACTGTAAACCGAATTCAGTTGTTCTTCCTGTCTTGGGTCAAAGTCGCTGGCTTTAGGAACATGAAATCAGTCGGACAGAATTATGATAATAGCGATGGTATCTTTTTTCGGCAAAAGCCAGTGTGAAAATGAAATGTATTGGATTCTGTATGCTCTTGCTTCTTGGTTGTGGAGCGAGTTGAAATTCGGTTGACTCGATTCATCTTCGGGGGATATTGTTCTTAAGCTGTAAATGTGATCCTATCGAATTTATTCGCATAATCATGAACGGAATATATGTTAATTATATTGTGACGATAGATTCGCTTTCGGTTGAATTCAATTTGAATAATTTTTTATTCTAAAACATATATTAATAATTTTTTTAAAAAAATTATTTTTAATATTAGTACATTAAAATTATTTAAAAATATTAAAAATATATTAATTTAAAATAAATAAAAATTTAAATTATTTTAAAAATATAAAAATAAATAAACTAGCTTTATTCGCATGGCTAAGTAATGAAAACTACAATTACTTTAGCTAATAAAAAATATATTATGAGAGAAAAATATATACACTATACATGAAAAAAACTTAAGAAAATTATTTGCTAAAACTTGCCAATAAAAAAAAAATATACTCCACGTAATAAAAATTGTTTTAATTAACATTTAAAATCCTTTGTTGGAATTAATAGGTGCTTAATCAGGAGGTTAAATACTCGAGTGTTTGTGTTTTTAACAATTGGAGTTCAATAATTTCTAATTAAGGATTATATATACATTTTCTTTATTGATGTAGGAAATATTTCAATAATTTCTTCTTTTTCAGACTATATATATATATATATTTTCTTAATGGCTAAAGTATTTATAGTTTTTATTACTCGGTGCATCAACCTTTATTTATCTAATTATAAATTTATTAGATAAATCAGAATTTGTTTTTATGGCTGGATAAATAATAAACTAATCTTGACGTTTCTTTCACGTTGTTGATTTAGACGGTCAATATTCATTTAGCATTTAAAAATGTTTGATGGAGGTTATTAAAAAGCTGTTTAAAAAAAATATTATTTAAATATAAAAATATTTTTAAAAATAATCATAAAATCTCTCATAGAGTTTGACGTTGCTTTTATGCATAAACTTGCTACTGTTTTGAGTCTTTTCTACTGCTACTGAAAAAAGCATACACAACAGAAACAAAGCTCTCTTTATAGCAGTGAAAACCATAGCAACCCTGATCAACGAGTCAGCCTTCTTCAAACGTAACAACAACGAAAAACACAGCAACAACAATTTCAAAACGCAGCATCGGCAGTCTCATATATAATCTCCATGCCGGTAGAGCGCCTTCCGTGGAGCAGGAAGAAAACAATAGCATTGGTGCATCCAGTGGCGGAGCCCCGAAGGAGCAAGAGGGGCCAATTGCCCCCTCCCCCTCGAAGTCAGCAAGCCTCCAGCAAGAGAAGCATTTGATGACGAGGTAAAAGCACGAGGATGAGTATCCTCGTGCTCTTAGTTTTTTTTTTTTGATAATTCTATTCATCAATGCTATTTTTAATTTCATTTTAATTATATTATGATATGAAGTTGTATTATTTTTTTAAATGATTTATATAAATTAATAGTAGATAAATCAACATCCGAATTAAATAAAATATAAAAATTTAATAACTAAATCAAACATAATATAGTCAAAAAATTAATCAAAACTAACATAAAACTGTTATTATTTTTATTTGTTTATAATTAGTTCTTGAAAATATTAGAGTTTATAATAATAATTTATGAGTTTGTTCAATTAATATGTATACAAATAATATTATATGTTAATAGATATGAATTGAAATGAGTTTTGATGAATTGATAAGTATTTTATTATAAATTTCATAGAAAAATAATGATAATAAATTTAGTAATGATTAAAAATGAAGTATAAAACAACTAAAAAAATTAAAAATATAATAAATTAATTAAAAAAATTTAATATTTATATTTAATCTACTTATACAAAACAACAAGCTAGCAAGAACAACATTAATTTGTGATAATCCTTTTAAATTATGATTTTAGATATTATATACTATATATTAACATATAATTATTGTCAAGAACTTTTCTAATCCTTGAAAAATTTAGACATAAATAAATAAATAATTTTTTTTGTATATATTGAGAAAAATATTTTTAATGAGATTAAAAATANCACATATATATATATATATATAATATAATATAATATTAAATATTTATTAATAATTTATCCTCATATTTGAAAAAATCGAAGCTCAGTGCATCAAAGTCCCCTTTTAAAACCAACAAATTAACCTTTAAAACACAACGGTAATAGCTACCCTCTATAACGGCAAAAAACAACCTTCAATTCTCTCTATACAACAACCATAACTCCAATAAAAATAATTAAATTATGGCTTCCTGGTGGTCATTATGATCATTAGAGAATGTTATTGAAAAATCCTTGAAGGTGTAAGGAGTGTTGAAAAGTCATTCTTAAAGGAATATTGGAACCTCTATTTGGAATAAAAATAATAAATACATAAAAATAAAATAAAAATATAACAATTAAATATTTCAATCAATCAACCGAATAACCTTAAAAACTTTTCTCGACAAAAATAATGCTTATTTTGAAGGATTTAAAAAACTATTAAGAAAGGTAGACAAATTCGCTTCACATATACTTTTAATTACTTAAAATAAATATGGGAGAGTCGGTTATATATTAGTTTTCATGAATAATGATAATTATTAATAAAATATGAATTCATGATAATAAGGATATCAATGAACTTAATCAGTGATGCTAAAATCTAATTATGTTGTTAGTTCATTAGAGAAATATAAAGATATTGATAAATATTTTATTGATGAATTATATAATTTTTCATTAATTCATAAGAAAAAGATGAATCAAAAGGATTAAAAAACAAATTTTATTAGTTTCATATTATAATTGAATTTCTACCTCTTACATAGATGGTCATGAAAAAAAAGTATAAACAGCAAAATAATAGGCTTTTCCATAAAAGATTTAGAGATAATTTATATTTTAATTTTTAATAAAAATAAAGAGATGATGAAAATAAAAATATTATTTTCATATATTTTTAAATAAAAATATTTAAAAAATAATTTTTACTATTCTCAGCA
>SRLM01000146.1:240897-278387 GCA_015708895.1 Populus ilicifolia | reverse complement strand
ACCCAATCATTACTTCATTTATCCTTTGCTAGAAAGGTGAAGCAGTTTAACAACCAGTTTTCTTTGAGAATCCAATCGTGATGTGACGTGATCTTGCCACTGTTAATGAGAATCTTCTTCCACAGTAAATATCAACCTTCCACTATTTGGTGAGGGTATTTAAAAGATATTTTTAGCTGTTATTTTTTAAATTATTTTTATTTGAAAGTATATGAAAATAATATTTTTTTAATTTTTTATATATTATTTTTATATTAACATATTAAAATAATTTAATAATATAAAAAATATATTAATTTAAAATAAAAAATTAAAACAATTTTAAAAATTTTCAAAAACATTATTTAACAGCACTGCCAATCTGGAAATTTTTTACACGAGAACTCTCTTCCTCTGACTGTCACGCTATAATCATTGAAGCTCCGTTTTCTCAGGCCGTGTTCGTTAAAAACAAAAACTTTAAAACATATTTTATCGATATATTTTTTAACGAGAAATATTTTTTTTAGAAAACAGTTGCAAATTGAGATGTAAATTCTACCGGTAGAAGAATCACCAAGGAGGCCCTTCAATGGCCACTCATCAGAAGGGTCTGGGACCTCTGACCTGTGACTCCTTACCGGTCACAAATAAAATCACGGGGTGGGGAGGGGGGCAACCGGCTTGCAGTTTAGGCAGTTAACGATTAAATGAGCCGCTAGGATTATAAGAAATCAAATTAGTTAGAGATTTGAGAGAGACATTGCTGTTTCAGATAATTATGGTAATGGTCTTTTCTGACACTCCCAATGTACGCTGTACATATACATTACACACTACAGTAGAAAGGCCAAGAAGCCAAAAAAAAAAAACCAAAAAGAGGAATAAGTTAGGCAGGGGAGAAAGACAGCGATGCCAGGCTACATATCCTAACCCCAAGATCGAAAATGGGACTCTTGCCCATTTCGGGTCTCCGTTTTAACAGATTTAAACTTCTATAGAAAAACAGAGAAAAACCCACTTCCCAGCTCCATTTCAGGTGCTTTGTTACTTCTCTGTACGCCCTTTTAAGGTTTGATGCTGTACTCCCCCACCGTTATTTCTTTTTCCTCATTTATTTGGTCTCTGTTGATGGTTTTGGTTGGTTCCCTTGCTCGAGTGATAATGATCAGTTGATGGTTTTAGGTAATTAGCTGGGAAGGTTTCTATTTGATTGTTGGGTTTGATCCACTTATTATTCTGTTGCATCCTATTTTGCGAGTTACATATATAAGGAAGAAGCACTTTCTGTTTGGTTGCTTGGTTTCAATCAGCTTTCTTTGCCGGTTTCTGAAGATTGGATTCTCAAAAATTTGTGTTGCTAGTGATCTGGGTTAGACCTGGTTTCATGCCAATGAAATCTGGTAGTATGGTGGAGATGCACTGTACATTGGAATGAGCAGTGGCTTTTGCTTGTGTACATGTGTTGTCAATTTGTTCTGATATAAGAATACATAGGATATGTGATTCTAGTGAAGCAATCATGGACTGAAATATCAACTATAGCAGTAAGCAATGTAGAAGGTAACACGAGATGTGTCATATTGCCATACGTAATAGTTATTCTGGGCATTTCATTTAGAGCAGCTTGATCGTGTTTTTTCATATTACTCAACCGCTTCTTCGTCTTTTCTTTTTTGGGTGGTCCAATGGAAGAAAACACAGATTTTTTCGCATTTTGAAGTTCTTAATTTAGAATATTTTCTCTCTTTTGTTTGTGAAGTTTGATGAATTGTTTCTTAGGTTCTGTCATAAGGGGTTTAAATTTTAAGGAACTCTCAATTTAAATTGTGTTGATTTTGATGACCACGGTCCGTCTTCTCTTCAGGGGCGTTACTTCTGGTGATTAAGTTTCACATTTGGGATTTGATATGTTCCTGTAATTGAAGTGTTGTCCTCACATCACTTGCTGTATCAATGGGCATACAGAAGATTTGCCATCGGAGTTCAAGTTCTGATAAAGTTTCGTGCTCCTTCAGTGGTGAAGTCAAGCAGATGAGAGAAAACCCAGTTTTGGGTGCAGACTCAGGGAATGATTCAGATGACTGTGAACTTGCTGAATTGAACTGTGAGCTTGGTATGTTGGAAGGTCAGCGTTGCAGCATACCATATGAGCTCTACGATCTTCCAGATTTGAGGGAAATATTATCTCTAGACACATGGAATTTGTGTTTAACAGAGGAAGAAAGGTTCAACCTGTCAGCTTACCTTCCAGATATGGACCATGAGACATTTTGCCTGACTATGAAGGAGCTTTTTGATGGTACTGAACTATATTTTGGGAATCCACTAGATAAATTTTTGGAAAGATTGAAAGCTGGATTCTACCCACCAAAGGTGGCTTGCTTCAGAGAAGGTTTGCAGTTTCTACAAAGGAAGCAACATTATCATTCTCTGAGAGCATACCATGACAGGATGATACAAACGTTTATAAGCATGAGAATGTTATGGGATCAGTTTGGAATGAGTCCTGGAATTGAGGAAAAGATTTCTGTGTGGAAAAGTAGGAGAAAAAAAGAGAGCGTCAAGATGCTTGATCTTAATGAATCTCCTAAGGATGATCATCTATTAAATGAGGTGGACAACTTGGAAACAAAGGTGATGAAGCTAGTGGAAAGCGAGGGTTCAGCAAAAGAAAGACCACCCCATCTGTGTACCAACAGGACAAAAATTATAGCTCCATACTGCAGACCGAAGGGAGTTTTAAAGATGAAGGCATCTGGAAAAGATTCATTCCGAAAGCACAATTCAAAGATGGTTGTGGCTGACTCCTCTGGGCAATGGCGGTCATTTCCCAGGGGAGTGTTGAAAATAGTACCTAAAGCTCCTTCACTTCAACTGGAACAATCAGACATTGTGCCAAGAGGAGTGCAATCAAACTTTCCAGCCAGGACTCATGGCATACGGGATTTTAAGTTTTCTCCTTTGCCAGCATCTGTATGCTTTCAGAATGCAGGTAGCCTGCAGGAATATCCATTTCTGAGGAAACAGGTTGATGGTGACAGGGTTCATTCAACTCTGGACCAACCTCAGTTTCTAATAGATCCGCAGGAAATTGTTAGAGTAACCCAAAATCTCCCTGAAAGCTCTACAAGAAATGTGAAACTAGAATCACTTCCAACTTTAGATGAAAATTCTGTTGTGGTAGAACACAAATTGTTTGGAGTTGATATGGGAAGGTTTCCAAATAAGGAATGCAAGTTATCCTTGGATACAGAGGGTGCAAGGCCACATACCTTTGGTGGTGAAAATCTGGGGGCAAATGTGGACAGAGAATCTAATGGCTCTTTCCTGAAATCCTTGGAATCATTCCCATTTCGTATCCAATATCATGGAGGGGAACAGTGCATGGTACCATTAAAAGAAGAGCATCTCACAATCTATCCAAGAATTCCAGAAGTGGTTCCTGCAATTTCAGATGCTGGCAATGATAAGCAAGAAACGTTAATGGATTCTTCTTCACACCAAGAGAATGGTGAGAATGATGTCAGTGTCAGAAAATCAGGGAAGCTATCGAGTAAATCCAGTGTCTCAGTGGCATTTAAGGATCAAAAGTTACTGCCTTTGACGTACAAGCGAAGGAAAGTTCTAGCTAAGGCCAACTCATTAAACTGTGGTAAGTCGCTAACAGCTGATGCTAATCTGAAGTCTGCAATTACAAAAGAATCAGATCAAGATTTTAGGGAGGGTGTGAAAACTGTGAAGATAAAATTAATGGGGTTGAAAGATATGCCCTTGAACAGGGAACCTTGAACAACACTAAATGTAGGAGGTACTTTTTAGTACCAATTTTCTTGGTGGTTTTCACAAAATTACTCTCTAGTGTATGCTTTTCAAGATTTGTAAATCGAAGTATAGTGGTAAAAAAAAGGTTCCTATCTTCATGATAATCCCATTACAAACATATTCACGAGTCTGCTATCAGCATACCATCGGCATGGGCATGCATATGTAGTAAATACTTCCACATTGACTTTAAGTTACAGCACTGATGTACTAGCATATCTTCAGACGATTTCATTGCCATATAAATATTTCCTATCTGGTTTATAGCTCTGGTACCAACTAACATTTCCAGATTGGCTTTGTCTAAACTGGCTGAGAAGTTGATATGCATTTGAAATATTTTAGTTTTCACATCCTGTTTTATGTCATTGCTCAGGATTCTGACATGATTGTACTCAGTACTCAGTTTTCCTTGCCTCCTCGAACCAGATTGGCTGAACATTTTGATAACTCCAATATCTGGTTTAATGTGGACTGTGAATATGGTTTTATTATGACTGTATTATTCTTTACCTCCAGATCTCTCTTTCTACATCAATCTAGTGAATTATGAGAATAATGAACTTCTTTTGAAATCAAATATAGGCTGCATTTGCTGTTGTTTCAATGTCAATGTATGTCAAGTTTTCTGCTAGATCTGGAAAGTGGTCGCGTGAGAGCATTTCTAGTGAATTATGAGAATAATGAACTTCAGTATATCCTCTCGTCCTCATCAAATTACAACTCGTCCCCTCGCACTCCCTGGTAATGATAGCGATGCTAATTGGGGCAAGGTTTTTCAAGAGTACTAGTGCAAACTTTGTTTGTATGACTTGGTCAATCTCTGTTAGGCAGCATCCTCAACAGGACTTGTCCGTAGGCTGGATTTTGTCTACCTGAAATTGAATACGTGCAGCTTCAAGTTTTACACCATGATCCCCTAGAAAGAGAAGGATAATAACTGGTTTTCTGGTTTTTATTGTTTTGAAGTTAAATTTGAGAAGTGTTTATGTTGCAGCAAATAAGTTCTCATGAATGCATTGGTCCATTAGAGACAAGGTAGTGTTTAAGATTGAGTTTCAATCTACGCCAATTTTTTTTTCCCTGTGTTTTTTGGATTGTTTTAATGTTAAAAATAAATTTTAATAAATAAATAAATATATTATTTTAATATATTTCTAAATAAAAGCATAATAAAAAGTAGTTTTTATCTAATATCCATGTTTTAAAACAGCTATCCTAATTGTAATTTTCATGATATCACCTGATTTCTGCTGTCATCAACTGCAAATAGATGCTTCAAATATGCTGTCAACGTTAAAAGTAGGGCTTCTAAATTATTATTTTTGTTCTCCGACTGCAAGTATGCAGTGTTGAAGGTCACAATACAACCGAGTTGGCAAGGGGTGCTCTCTTATCTTGCCTTGCGTGGTGTTTCACAAACCAAGCAAAGGGCCTGAACCTAGGTAAATTTGCTAGTTCATAAATAAATTTACCCAGATGTTTTGACAAAAGGATTATTATTATTATTATTATTATTAAGTACAAAAGGGTTCAAAACAAATTAAGAAAAAAATAATCAGATTCTGTTTGTTTGATAATTAGGGTTCCATTTCCTTACTAATGGTGGGCTTAGGTAGTAAGATCCACGAGGATTAACGTTCTACACACGGATTCTGGTTGTGATCAATAAACGACAGCAAGCCCGAATCACCTTATCCAGCCACATACTTCCAACCGTTAAATTTTTTCCCTTCTCTCACAACCAACCAACCAACCAACCGCCATTTCCCTTCTTCTTCTTGTACCTTTTAGTAAAGTACTATTACTCCATTTCACTTGTCATGTAAAAATCAAAGCCACCGAAAGCAACGATAGCGGAGGTTGGCTATCCATGTTATCTCTTCCTAATTTCACGGGTGGCACCACCGCTCTGACATCTCCACGTTCGTTGGCGCCACCTCGCTCTCGCCATTCGGTGTTTAAGAAGGTTACTGTTACCTCCAGATATACGTGCTGCTGCTCTTCTTTGAGACTTCAGGAATTATCAATTCAGGAGCCTTTAGAAGAATCGAGAGAGATCTTTAGATTACAAACACAGAATGATGAAAATGATCCTGTTCCAAGAGACCAAGAAGAAGAGAGAGGGATTTCTAAAATACAAGTGAGCAGGGAGAAATACATACCCGTTTCCAAGGCAGAGCTTTTGGATGCTGTTTTATTGAAGTTATTCGACTCTCAAGATGATGATGCTAATCAGTTCCTTCTTCTTTCTTCGTGAGTGAATTACTCTGCCTCAATTGATTGCTTTTTTTCCCCCTTAATTATTATTATTATTATTATTATTATTTCTCAACTAATCTTCAATTTTATGATGGATTAATTGCAGGTGTTTGGACTCTATTCTACACGCAGAACACAAAAGTATTTTAGAGGAAATGAGGACAGATTACTCACTCACTCATTCCATTGATGATGAAGCGACAAGTGATGAGAAATCAGGTAGTTCAGATGGAAGAGAGGCGGCTGACAGGGAAAATCCTGGCTCAGTTAGCAATAAGATCAATGGAAACGGGAGCGTGGGGAAATTAGAAAAGGAGACTGAAGTTGATAGACCATTGCATTTTGATTATGGTCTGGACTTGAGAAACTTTTTAAGTTCTCCAGTAACAAACAACAAGAGATGTTCTAATGGAGAGTGCAGGTCTGTTGCAGACTATTCTTAATTAAAACATTTTTTAAAGCGATCAGGATTAACATGATTTGCAGAAAAGATTTTCTTCAGTCTCCATAGATTTATGGATTAGAGTCCTATGATCTATACGTTTAGGATTTTCAGTTAATTTATTGGTTTTAACATTTATGTTGCTATTTCATCCTTTATCCTGTCTTGTGTCTGTGTGTGTAATTCCTTTTGCAAAATTGCTTGTAGACTTGCTGTTGCCACCCGCTTCCAGCGTTCTTTTATGCAACTTCTTAATAATGCTCAGTTTCAAGAACTATCAGCTGGGGATTTGATGCTGACATCTGCCTTGAACTCAGATTACCTCCTTACTTTGCCAGTATACGTGGACTGGAAGAAAGCATCTGAATCCAATGCAATAATCTTCAGGTTTTTGTATATTAGTTTCAGTTAGAGTGCTGCAGCAGTCAGTATTCCGGTATACAAAATATTTGCAATCTGCTTACTTTTAAGGTGATATTCCTTACAGGCGGGGCTATGCAACTGAGAGGCAGAAAGGTCTGCTAATTGTTGAAAAGTTGGATTACGTTCAGTCCAGGCTTCTGCAGGGTATTTTCTTCCTTATATCAAAACCACTGGGGAAAGTTGGCATATGGATAAAAGAGGTCGTTGCCTTTCCCATGAATTTTCTGATAGTATTTTAAAAACCAACTGCATGATGTGTGAATCGATGAATAATTGATAAAATTGGTCAAATATTCCTTTTATTTTCTCTGATATTGAGGGGCAAAACCAAAAATCTTGATTTCCAAACTTGTTGGGCAGTTAATCTTTGAAGGAAGTCAGTCAAAGATTGTGTAAACGCAGTTGCAGTTCTGCAGGAGTTATCTCCATTAAGTGGTTTCTACTTTGTTATTTTGTTGCCATAATTCAGCTCACTGAGTGTTCCTTGGGACAGGCTATTAGAAATGCATTTGAGAGCCATGAAGTACAAGATTGGATTAAGAAAATGACACCTTGGCTTGAGCAACTGTCACTTTTTCAGCAATCGTATTTTAATAACGAACAAGCTTCTGATAATCCACCGGAGATTGACCAACTATCAGATACTGAACTTCCAATTTGGCTAGCAGCACAGAGGGCAGTAAGTCGGTATGAAGGTTTTCTGTCACCTGTTGGACCCCGTGGAAGGCTCTTCAGGAAGTTACTCACATGGATTGGATTTCTACCTCCTTTGCCGGAAAAGCCATTTGAACTTGACAGTTATAGTAATGCTTCTGAACCTCGTTTAAGGTTTGTAGAATTTGAATTTGCTCTATCTTCTTACAGTAGCCATCTTCTATTGTATATGAGCTTACGTTTTTTCCCATTTTCGTTCTGCTGTGTGGAAAAAATTGTCTGAAGTTGGCTAAGAGTAATTGGCATGAATGAGTGCGCAATGCCATTAACGTATGAGGAAAAGTATGATGCTTTAGGACCAAACTAGCTTCATTACTAACTTTCACAAATTTAGTTATCCATTTGGTCTGAGTGATTAGTTGACTGTAACTTGACTGTGCATGAATCTTGCCTGTTTAACACCATGGGCTCGTCTTGCAAAAACAGCTATCCATTGATAGAATGTGAATATAAGTGATTTCTGGGTTCTGATAGGGATAAGCTACTAGATGTAGGCTTTATATTGCTAAGTAATTTGGACAAACAGAACAATAATCAAAATATAATTTGAATTTCTATGCTTCACAAGATTCTATCATCATTAAACAAGAAAGGCCAATAGAAAGTATTTGACTGCAGTCATCAAACAGCTGTAGACGAATTCAGGCTGTGCCTCAAGATTAGAAATTTTCTTGAGGTTGTTGAATCATTAAAGCCAATTTGGAAAATAAATGCCATTTTATGTGACATCAATGGTATCTTTTGTACGTTCCACGAGGATTTGACTATCTATTTTAGTGGGACATAGTTTATGATTGGCATTATCACCTGAATGACCATTTAATTGAATATTTTTTCACTCAGGCCGATTTTCTTATCAAGGATATCACTTAGTGATATATGGAGACCTGCTACAAGAAAATACTGCAGAAACAATATTTGGAAAATGCTAAAGACTTCCTTTTCCATACTTCTTTCTCAGTCAGTCCTCCAGGTAATCACTTGTTTCCCCTTCTTATCGATTGCTTTTGTTATGTAGTATTTCGTAAGGATAGATGTTTAAGCCTTAGCATCTACCAAAAATATAAAGATTTTTAAGCTATATCATCTCTTGTCCAAGTGTAAGAGCAAGAACATTGTAAATAGAAATGAAGTATTGCTGGTAAATATGTTTCTCTGATATCTTTAATGAAGTTCATATTTTTATTAGTCTTCAACCTTTGCATGTTCCTGATTAGGAACCTGCATTTCAAGAATTAATTTTGCTTTATACCACGGAAACAAGTGATAGCAATCCTAAAGATAAAGCTGAGGTTCCAGCATTGGAGCTAAAGATCTATGAGAGAATTCCCATTCCTGATTTACCAGTAAATACCTCTGACACTGCAATATCTGTTGATGCTTTCTCACATTTTGTTCTAGTTTCGATTTACTGATGATTAAACTGTTTGCATATGATTTTCACATTGTAATTGAACAATTTGTAGGTCGTTTTTCCACACAAAAAGCTGTCTTTCCGTATCATTGACACGGTATGTGCAGGTTTAATCCCTTTTTTGCATATTATAGAGTTTCTAAAACAAAAATTTGAATACTATCTACTGAAGCTTTTCAAAGCAGCAGCTTGTTTTTATTCTAGTATTATCTGGTATCATGCTTGTGTTACTCTAGCAGACCGATATTTGATAGTATTTGTTGCCATTGATTATGTTTTTCTATCCTTGTAAATTATTCTTTTTACAGAAAGGTGGTGTGGATGTTGATTTACTAGCATGGTTGAATATGCTGAATTTTTTCTCCTAAATTTTGTGAGTGTAAATGAGAGTGACAGCCTTTTAACCTGCTGAAAGTCTGAATCCATCTTAAATTAATAACAGTTCTCCCCTTAAATGTTGTGTGTGCATAAATGAGAGGAACTCTGTTTAGCATCCAGTCATAGCATATTATCTTGTTAATACCGTAATTGACTTGGTAAATAGACTTCTCAATGGTTGAAGAAAGCTGAATAGCCTTGATTAACACTATCAACTTGCTGATGCTGAGTTTCACAGCTGCTACATTATTTTTCACTATAGAAGCTGATATGGGTCTATGGAAACTGATTGAAGTGCTACTGTGCTTATGCAGAGTAGAGTTAACATTTTGGCCCTAACTCATTTCCCTTATTTTTCTGGATGAGTTACATTAAACATTGGGATTTCCATGCGAGGTGACTGCTGTCCTAGTATAGCAGGTTTGCTGTAGAAAATCATTACTTCATTCACATTTAGATAAAAGGTTATTCTGAAATGTACTTGATGTGTCCTGTCTCTACCAGAAAGAGAAGTGTATGTTGATGTGGATGCACAAAACACCATGTAAAATTATGTGAGGCGGTTGATGGGCCTTTGTCTATTGACTGGATGTAATTTATTGGTTGAGCCAAATGACTAAAATATTCTAGATGTTCTTATGGATTAAACTCCATGAAGCATGCTTTCAAATAATAGCTTCTTGACCAACTATTGTGGATCTGTAGGTGCGCTTGGATGCAGCTACGATATTGGGACTTTTGGCATACTTCATAAACTACAAATTTGAGATCTTATCTTCCCCGTATGTGTGTTTTTGGTGGTCATATGATTGTTTTTTGAAATGGTAGCATTTGGCGCAAAAGTTAAATGTGGATCTAAAGGTGCAATTATGTTTTGTGATGTGTGAGTTCATAGTGTGAGGTTGATGAAAAGGAACATGAATTTAATTATACATTTGTGTGCATCACGTCATACTTCTGTAAACCAACCTCCCCCACCCCCTCCCTTTCTAATCAGTGGCAGTGCTTGAATTTTTTTAATACTCCTTTTGAAGTTGGATTCATATAATCTTGATAGCGTATAATTTCCTATGCAATGCAGATCGGCAATATTTCTTGATGTAGTTGCTATCACTGCTCTGATAATATATGTGACTCGTGTGGCTTTGGGTTACAAACAGACATGGGATAGATATCAAGTCAGTTTTCTGTGCAATTTCCAAGATTATTATCATTTAAATTTTACAAGTACATATGATATATGCTAAGAGATAGTTATAATTTCTTAAAGGAATCTTTTATTACAGCTGCTGGTTAACAAAACGCTATATGAGAAAACACTGGCAAGTGGTTTTGGCTCAGTTCATTTTCTTCTTGATGCTTCTGAACAGCAGCAAGTGAGAAACTCTTTCGATATTCCTTTTTTATGCTTTCCATAAATGCAGACATAAAATAGCATTTAGAGCAGTTGATATTCTAGTTTATTGTTATTTTAGTGGTATACAAATGTGAGAATTCGATTCACAAATTAATTTCAACTATAGAAGAATTATTTGAAGTCTATGAATTACTGCTGTTCTTTTTGTTCCCTCGTCATTTGGTCAATGAGCTTGGCTTGCAAAGTGTTCTATAATACAATGTGTTTTGTATTTTCCTAGTTTTCTTATTTAATTTTTCATTTCTCTGAAAACTATTAAATGCAGTATAAGGAAGCCATATTGGCATATGCGATCCTGCTTAAAAGAACAAATGGACAGGTCTGCCCATCCTATCCCTTCTTAAGTTTTCTATGTTGAATTTATGCATGCATTTTAATCCTGTCAGCTTTTGCATTTGATCATTGTGTGGTAGAAGTAGAATTAGTACTCTAGGGGATATAGGATTTGGTGTTGGAGTATTTTGAGCTGCTTGATGGTGTTTCTATCTTATCCCGTTTTTAATTGGATGAGAGAGGACGGTACAATGGATGCATAAACCAACTTTATTTACCATGAAATATTTCGTACAAGAACAAAAGTCAGGGTCAGTGTAGCATAATGAGATCATCTGCACGAATAAAGGGCAAGTTAATTGCCATTCCTGGAAAAGCACACTTAGATTCAGTGTTTGCTGATTTATTGTCTGGAGATTTCTGCAATGATGAATCAAGAAACCTAGTCTTTTATAGCATTTTGAGAAATTTTACATGATCTAAAATCTGTGCTGTGCTTTTTGATATTTTTGGTTTTAGCCTTTAGGAAGTGCATTGAGATCATATTTTGGAAAATTTATTCTCCTCTTCATGCTGTAACCTTCCTCTGCAACTAAGGCTCGTGGTCTATAGTTAGATTTGTTATCTTCTGATGTCAACTGATACACTGAGACATTGAATACAGACCAGCGCCTTGTTTAGGCTCATCTAGGAATTGGCATTTAATTTTTCTATCTGGAATTCTCATAGCAGATACAATTCCTTGCCTATCATCACGGCACATGCAGCCTTTATTGAGAACAGTTCGTGTTAAGAAAAAAAACCGGAGGAGCATTTCTTGCCTTTGAGCTTAGAATTTCTTTTATTTCCTTGAACACTTTCCTATTGTTTAAAGAAAAACCATAGTTCTAATTACTGCAGGTCGCTTGTCATCGAAGTGTTGGAGATGAATGTGAGAGATTTCTGTACGATGTGTTTAAAGTAAAGGTAAACATACGAGTCTAGTATTATTTAGCGAAGCCGATAACTGGTGTTAATTGCTTAATTCGTCGGAATGAATGCAGGTTGAAATGCCAGTTGAAGAAGCAATGAATATTTTGATTAGGCTAGGCCTTGTTATAGAAACACCCATTGATGGAAGAGGAACCAGGTTGCAGGCTGTTCCTTGTGAAAAGGCGCATGAGATTCTTAAAGAACGCTGGAATAGTTTGCTTTGTTAGTTATAGTGAAGTCAAATACAAGGTTTCATTTTGCGAAGAGTACTTACTACACCTGGATAATTGTTGGAGATTATCCGCTAAAGCCATTGTACACTTAAAAAGATAGTTTATAGGCAGTTGCAGGGCCCTTTCTTCTTCTCTTGCTATTTTCAAAATGTTTTTTCAATAAATTTCTTTCAAAGAAAAGCAATCACAGAAAAGGCCTAACATGAAAAGAGAATGGATTAGTTCCTGCATTTTCGATAATTAGGTTTTGTTTGTTCTACTTGAAGCTTATATCACATTAGTTTGATTTAAACTCAATCCCATGCGTGGTAATGCATTTTGACCACAGTCATTTCTTTGTTTTACCGAAGAGAAGCGGTCTTGGCACTTGCTTTATACACTCCTACAACTCCTCATCTGGAGATGGGAGGGGGAGGGGATTTGGTGCCTCTGTTCCTTGGCCGCCCCTTGCATATTGTTAAATTCTTTTCACTGCCAGATTTAATTGATCGATAGGAATTTTCTTTTAAGCTTTCCATAAGTTCAACTGATTGCACAGACTATCGTGAAGCATTGCCTAAAATTTCAAGCATTACTGCCGTTACTCTAGGTCTCCTCCACACAAAACTTAGGGAAGATCGGAAATGCTAACGTGGTTATCGTAGATATTTCAAGTATAATTCCCTACATTTCCTGATAAATTTGCAGCCGCTGGGACAAGCATTGTATGAACAAAAACATGGAAGGCGACACCTTCAAACACAAAAACTTCTGTGTAGATTTGTACCCCTCCGAGCAGTTTACAAATCTCGGCAGTGATATATTCAAGTGTTACTGCGGTGAAAATTTAAACCAAAATGTACAAGTAAATAAATGAAATATGGATACATGTACTAGAAGAGCAGCATACTGCTGAGCTACGGAAGGTTACTTTCCTGCCTGCGGGGAAGATCAGGAGAAAATAATGGTCTGGGGGATCCATTGTTTCTAAATCCTTGGTGCCATTGGACTATCAGGCTCTTATCTCCCGTGCCACTCATTCCCCATCTTGCCATTTCCAAATCAAGTTTTTGATTGGTAGTTTTGTGTATGCCGGGTAGTAAATAAGACAAGCAAGGGTTGTCCCTCACAAGTCAATAGGCTGAGCTCTGGTAAAGACAAAAACTCCACCACCTCCTACAGCACGCCCCAAAAGCATATTGCGATCCAGATAGGAGAGGTAATATAGGCCTCCCACTGATTGCCTGAAATTCAAGCATGTTTCACAATTCACGCGTGCTAATTGGAAAACTTCAATGGAACATATATATGTGTGTGTGTGTGTGTAACAAAGTAACAAACTGTACCTCCCTGGGTCTCCTGGGTTTCTTACAGGAACATGAGCTCTGAAAGTACGGATAAACTGTAGGATCTGTTCAGAAGGATTCAAACGATGACTCTTGTTAAGACAAAATACCATGATTTTCTGTTACAAATCACTAAATTACACGTGTTGGTTTAGAACCATATAACCCAAGGCAAGCATCCATAGAGTAGAAGCATGGTAGAGATGTATGTGACAGTGAAAAAGAAACACATCGTGAATTAAATTTTTCTGTAATATAAGCTTGATGAGAAGATATGTTTGATGGTTGAATATTCAGAGAAAATTAAGCTTCAGCAGCTAGCTGATGGTAGCAATATGATTTTGGGACCTCGGCATCAGACTTATCAGGTGGTATGCAATGCTAAAAATTAAACAGCACAATCTGGAATTAAAGATCAAGGTTCATTCACCTGTAGACTAAGAAATGAACGGGGTAGCAGTGCCGGAGCTATTAAAGCTTGGAACTCTTCACTGATTCTAATATTTTGAATGCTTATCTGCCAGAAATAATGGCAGTTTCAAACAATAAATGAGAATCAAGATTTAATGTAGATGATTTTAAACTAGTAAAGTGATCTCGGAGAAAGGAAGAGTCAAGTGGTCTTAAAGTTACTCTTCCCAATGTACGAGTCAATTAATTCATTAACATCAGAAAGACAGCAGACAAAAAAATAAGCCAAGATATTTTTTGAAGCTGACCTCTTCAAACTGAAGATAGATGTTGCGTGCAGAAACAACATTAAATTTTGCAGAAACAAGGAGAGTAGCACCTTCTTGTTCCTGCAGAGCATTCAAATCACAAAATGAATTAGAAGAAAATATGTTCTACGAGGAATCTGGCAAGCATTCTTAAAAAGTACAGTCTATGATCTTCAACAGAGAAATGGCTTTTTGGTCTCAAGTAGTTTGAGTTCTTTTAGTATCTCTTACTGTTTTTCTTTTTTGATCTTTTGGAGAAAAATCCCCATTCAACTAATGCTCCTAGTTCCTATTCCATTCTTCATGGATTCTACTCCCCCTTCTGGCATTTCAGTCATTTTTTTCACTCATATGGCATGCACCCACATCTTACAAAGAGATCCTCAATTCCTCAAATTTTTACTTGAAGAGAAATTTATCATTTTTTTCTCTCAAGAAAACAAGCAGATTCTCATTAAAGGAAGCCAAGAACAATAAAGAAACAATTGATTCACAAATTTAAGTACTAGACAGCAAATCCAAGAATCTATTAACAAATAGTATGCTGGTTGGGATGGCAATTTCAGATCCAGAATTGAAGCATAAAGAAGCTAATTCAGAAGTAGACAGGCATTGTCAGGGATACAGCGCTTGACCAATTTGCTTGTTTAAAATGTCAGTAGCCTTAGACCTAGTTGAGAAATATTCAAGACAAATGCAGCAAAGGAAGGAAATGCAGAAGCTCACCTCTAACAATGTTGGGATACTCCATTGAACAACATTGCGAATGACACCACCATCAGACTGATCTTTACATTCAAATTTCTGGAAGATCTGCCCAACCTACCCTTACATTCATAGATAAAATAATAACGATGATAGAAGACATAAACATTACCTGGTAACCCAAATAAAAAGTAAAACAAAAGCTGAAGAGAGAAAGCAAAAAAAACTAAGCCATCAAGGAGTCGAAGATTGATGTTTAAGAAATAGGATTCATGTACAAATAGCCAAACTACACAAATTGTGGCAACTAGATAAATGAAACCAAATGAAAAGATAAAATCCCACAAGTAGAAAGGCTTCAAGAAATTATCTTGTTCTACATTTGTCAACAAATACTACCACCAATTCTCTTCCACCACAATTTCATGATTAGAAAGGAATGATCACAGTTATTTTATAGAAAAATAATGAATGTGATAAAAAAAGATGATAAATTCGAGCAGAAACTGTGTGTTGCTATCAATAGAAAAGTTTTATAACTAGAAGCTTTCATTTTTACCACCTGAAAGAAGGGAAACCTTGCAGCAGATTCAAAGAGAACAAGGACATCAGGGGCAGAGGTGTACTGTAGGCGCCACGTGCCATCCAGCCGCACCAGGTCAACTGACTCCCCCATGTTGTATCCTTCCAAGCTCACCTGCCACAGTGATATTAGAAACAATAAATACATTTATTTTTATAATCACCAAAACCTTCTCTTTTCAGTACAAGCAGAGAGAGGGCAAATTAAAAATAAGAAAGAAATAGAAAAAGAAAAAAGCGAGAGAGACAGACTAGAGCGTCCTCAATAGAAGAGCGTTGATCAGGAGTGGTAACAAGCCCTCGTTGCGTGTCTTGGACCAATCTCAACAAATCATTTTTTTGGTTCTCAATCTCAAATTCAGATACCTAAAAAGAATTCAGAATCAGAAAATGTACATTTTACAGTACCAAACATCATCATCATCATGATTCAGCACGAGATAAGAAAGAGAAGAAAGAAGAGAAGGTGGTCACCCGAGCAGTGATATCAGTAGCTACAGATGCTGAACATGAAAAGTTTCTTCGAACGGTGAAATTTCTTCTGGTGGCAGCGTTACAAGTAAAAGGGTTAATAATTTTGAAAATGGGTCTCTTTCCAGTTACAGGATACAAGGAAGTAGCAAAAGCCATGTTCATTTCTTCGCAGGATTATAGACCTGGAAGCTTGCAATATCCTGCTATGTTATCTCCCCCCTCTTTCAATTCCTAACGTTTTGCTTTCGCTCTTGATGGTGGTGGAAATTAAATTGAGCAGTTGGCTTTAAACGACAATCATGCATCTACACATGACATGCCGTCTGATGTCAGTTTAAACGACAGAGTAAGAGGTGTACTGTGCTTCTGGGTTAAAAAAGAGCAGGAGCGGGGGCCGAAGACCCGACCCGAGCCCGCCTGGAGTCTCTCACTCTCTCCCTCGCCGTACTTGAAATCGAAATGGCGAGCAACTCGGTGCTTTATCGGTGCTCTTTGGTATCATATCAATACACCAGCGCTGCTACTATTATCGTAGGGAGAAGAACAGTAGCAATTTCTGGAAATGGATTTAGGGCTTGTAAACCGATTCGTCTAGCCAGAAATTGTTGCTCCTACTCCCGCTCCCACCCCAATCCCAACGACTCCGCGTTTGTAGTTGCAAATGACGAAAAGTACGGCAACAAACAGAACATAAGTCTAACTCCTCGCCTTTATGACTACATCCTCTCCAACGTTAGAGAGCCTGAGGTATTAATTAGTTAATTTCTATTATTATTTTATGCTCATTTTTAATATTTGATTTTACTCAGATTTTAAGGCAACTTCGAGAAGAGACTGCTTCTATGCGAGGTAGCCAGATGCAGGTAGGCATGGTACCGAACCAGTTATATTGAAATTGGCAATATCATTTTTGTATATGGCTTGAAATCGATTTTTCTTCTTTTTTAATTTCCTATTCTATTCTACAGGTATCTCCTGACCAGGCGCAACTGCTTGCCATGCTTGTCCAGATTCTTGGTGCGAAACGCTGTATTGAACTTGGTGTTTACACCGTATGTTGTTGTTACATTTCTCTTTCTAAGTTCATTTGGATTTTGCCCTTCCTGCTTCTATCAACATTGTAGCAATCGTTATATAATTGTTTGGAGCATAGTGATGTCTGATGTAATGTTAATTCACTGATATTCTGTATGCTGGAATTGCAGTAATTGTTATATGATTGTTTCTGTTCAGGGATATTCGTCGTTGGCTGTTGCTTTAGTACTGCCAGATTCTGCTTGTTTAGTTGCCTGTGAAAGAGATGCTAAGTCTCTAGAGGTTGCAAAAAAGTACTATGAGCTAGCTGGTGTTTCCCACAAGGTAGGAATTATATTTGATGCCATCATCTCTCTCTTACAGAGCTGTAAAATTATTTGAATAATTTGGTTAAATGATGTACAGCAGTGAGGCATGCTGTGATATAGTAGAGATGTCATTTGAAAACTCAAAAGACTAGTTCTCTTTTTGATGAGTACAGTTGGCTGTATTTGTTGAGTTAGATCACCCGGTCCGTTCTTTCTGCTATTAGCTCTATCACCGCTTCACCACATATTTTCTAGTCTTAGCACTGCCATCTATTACTCGATAAGCCCAACAGTTCCATTTGAAATTAGGTTGATGTGAAGCATGGAATGGCAGCGGACATCCTAAAATCATTGATTCTGAACGGTGAATCCTGCAGGTAATGTCATAAGCCAGCCCTTTTCCTTTCGTGTGGACCAGGAGGCAACATTTTCAGTTTCAATTAGTTCTTCTTGGTAGTTTTTCCAATACCAGGGGGCTCAAGATAATGTGATTAACATTTTTATGTAGTTTCTTTCTGCAGCTATGATTTTGCATTTGTTGATGCAGAGAAGAGAAAGAATCAGGAGTATTTTGAATTGCTATTACAACTGGTAAGATCCACGTGATGATGAAAGCAGAATTTCCTCTATCCATTTCCACAAATAAGCTGACGTTTTCTTGCAAAATCTCTCCATAAAGTTTGTGCAGCAGTTTGTAAGAGTTGTTGGTCTTATTGCAGGTTAGGGTTGATGGTGTCATTGTCATTGACAATGTTCTTTGGCATGGCAAAGTCGCTGACCCGCTGGTGAATTATTATATATGAGTTATAGAATCTATCTCTTTGAATTAAATTTACATTTGATAGTATTTTTTGTTATGCAGGTAAATGATGCGAAGACGGTTAGCATCAGAAGTTTCAATAAAAACATAATGGAGGATCCACGTGTCAGCATCAGTATGGTATGTAAATGAAATTCGTGTTTCATTTTTTAATTCTGGAAAAAAAACCCATATACTGATCAGCTTTCACCAGTCACGTTTACAACTCTAAAGTTCAAGCATTTGGGATGATAGGTACCTGTCGGGGATGGCATGACAATCTGCCGAAAGAGATGACATTTTGATTCAATGATTCATTTCATGAGCGAATGAGATACAAAAGCTGTAACAGATTGAACAATAATTTTCCGGAGTTTAAATCTATTTTAAAGATGTTTTCAAGGTAAAAAAAATTAATCTCTTGTTATATGAAACAATTTAACACAAAAATCAATCATTTTAGTTGTTAGAATCATCTCCAACGTCAATTGTTTCTCTCTAAACTAGAATCTAGTGATCCTTTCTCTCTTCTCACTGAAAAAAAGGACTAAAAAATAAAAATGATACCAAAATATAATATCTAAAAGTCGTTGGGATTGATTATCGAATAGCTTAAAAAGATAAGGGGATTAAAATGAACTTTTCAAATAAATTGCAAAGATATTATCCATGTTTTTCACTTGAGCCTTCTTTCTTTCTATTCAACTTTTATCCCCCCGAAAAACATGCAATTAGCCCCTAGTTTGGGTTAAGAAAGCTCAATTGTGAAATTGTTTAAAGATTTCAATATTAAATTCTACAATAACATATGAGAAGATAAATAATAAAGTAACATCAGTTAAAAAGCCTCATGCTTTATAGTTTCTTATAATTAGATACAACCTAAAATAAATAAAGTAATATTTGATTTGAAAGTAATTTCTACGGAAAGTATATTATTTTTTTTTTTTTATGTTTGACAGATCATGAAAAATAAATTGAAATTTTTTTTTAGTATTTGATTATATCATAAAAAACAAGCTAAAAAATAACTTATAAATATTTTCATTTTCTTTTCAAGTCTATCTAACACATGTATATAACATTGAATGTAACTATTTAACCACTTAAAATAAAAGAATGATATATAAAAAATATAATTGTGATTTTTTTGTTATATCATATATTTATATATAGTTTATTTTGTAAAATATAAATATAAATATGCATAGAAATTTATTAATATAATATTATAGACATATAACCTTGTTAAATATTTTTTAAGTAAATTTCATTTATAAAACCTCAAAATATTTTTTTTAAATTAATGAAGAAGCCAAATCAGCTAATGGTATTAATTAAAATTTTATTTTGTATGAGGTTGTGAAATGAGAAAGATTTGTGGAGGGTGTATTTGTATAAAATTTATTTTACGTGTTGAATAAAAAAAGTGTTTTCGAGAATGAAGAAGAGAAAAATATTTTCCTAGGGAAATATATATATATATATAAAGTGTTTTTGGAAAATAATTTCTTAGAGTTTATCAACCATTAAAAAACTTGGAAATTACTTTTCAAGAATGTGGTTTCCTTAAATAAAAAGGCCTAAAATTCAAAAATAAAAATAAAAATAAAATTACTACCCCTAGTAAACCACGAGAAGAGCTAGGTGGCATGGTGACCAATATTTTCACCATGTATTTTAGTTTCTGTTAATTAATAATTGATATGGGTTCTAGATAAGGTGTGACTGTAATATTACTAGCTGACTGCTTTGAACACCAAGACAGCGTTGGCATTCGGAAAGCACCATCTCCAGGTTGGCAGCCTCAATTCGATAATGTTTTTCTCCACTGCAACAGAAATGGCTGCCTATATTTGCATGGAAAGAGAAAAGCAACCAGAAGACAGAAATGGATCTTGTGTGTATGACGACATGGTACATGAAGTTATTAACGTTTCAAATCAATTATACTCTTTGTTTTCTTTGAAAACACGAAGAACCATGCTCGGCCAAAAACAGAACTCTGTCTTGTGTTTGCATTTACACGCGTTTATTTACGGGCATGTACCTGCTGGCTGCTGTAGCTTCGAATGGTGTCGTTTCTTTAGAGCTCAACGGGTCAGACAGACGTGGGATTTTTGTTCGTGTCTTCTTGTCTTAAACTTCCAGACATTTGATTTTGTGATGTAGAGTACATTGTAACATCAATTTGTCAGTTTGTCACCATCCTTCAATAAAAGCCATATGGATAAGTTGCTGGGAGGTTGGCGGTGTAAAATTGAAACAAGAACAATGGCTAGTGCCACAGCAGGATTCTTAGTTACCAACGGAAATCATCCCTTCGAAATACAGAGAGCTAGTTATTAGTTGACCACGCAAATGTTCCATCGCAGAAATCAAGGCTCCTCAACAAAGGAAACGCCATCAATTCATCCCGTGTGACAGAAGTGCCATCCTTGTCAAATCAGTTTCTCATATAACATTCTTCTGCCTGAACAGTATGATTAACCAAAGGAATACGGGAGCCGGAGGAGATGAAGCTGCAGCAGTCAAAGTGCAAGGAAGGTCTTCTCTTTTCAGGTTCAACTCAACCCCTTGTCCAGGTTAGCTTGATAGGTCTGGTCTGTTTCCGCTGCCCGGGAATGTTCAATGCCCTGGCTGGCATGGGAGGCGGTGGTCAGGTCAAGGCAACTGCAGCAAATAATGCCACCACTGCCCTCTAAACTACCTTCTCCATTTTTTGAATCCTTGGTGGGGGCATCTATAATATATTCGGTCCGCGTCTCACCCTTGCTGATGGCTGCTCCACTCTTGTCCTTCATGCAGGCTCTTTCTTTATTACAATCACTACCGTGATCAGACTTTTGCGTTCGTGCAGGTCCTCGTTGGGCTGGACAAGGAGCTATCATGATGGCCTCAGGGGCATCTACATCTCTCTTTTGGACCCTTTCATACTGAGCTACCATCGGCTCGAGACCGTGTCAATGACAAGACCTACATAGCCTTCCATTTGTTTCATGGCTGCTGGTGCACTCCTTTCATTCAGAATATTGCATCCAAGTCATGTAGCGAGGGATGATGGCACCCTCTGCACCAACTCAAAGTACTCTAATGCTGTTTCCACTTAAGCTGTTGAGATCGTGAGCTCTTTCCTAGTTGGAAGATGCTTCTCATTGTCCCACTGAGGGCTGAACAATGTCTGCGGTAGAGCACAAATGTTGGGATCAGCTGCAATGGGATATGTTTTTGACTAGCCGAAGGACAAGGGGTTACGTTGGAATCGGGAATGTCGCGTTTTGTTGTATACTTGAGCTATAGATTGCTGGATGCCATGTTTCAAAGCATGGTGTATTGGGTGGTAGGAGCATTGGCCACCGATTCCTAGAACCTTAGCCAGTAGCTTTCTTTGTTGTCTTCCATGATAGCGTAATAAACAACTATCCTTGCTCCCCATAAAATAAAGTAAAACTGACTCTTGTTAAATTGAATGTGCCTTCACTTGATGAACCAGACCATATGCTTTGCAGCTACAGCGGGTTCTACAAAGGAGTGCAGGGTCTGCAGTAGCTTGGCAGGTTGGTGACAAGCGGAAGGTTCCCTTGCTTTCTAGTTTGGCAATAAACAGGTAGTCCAGCTGAGGATAAATAGGGCAAAATCAGAGAGGAGTTACTGTTTGAAATTTAATAAAGTATGACCACATAATTCATTTCTCCACCTGAGAAAGATTGATGGCTAAGCTGAAGTTAGCTGATGTGTTCTTGGACCCATCATGACCTTAACCCAACCCAAGCACAGTTTGTGAAGTGGCCGTTCCGTTCCAATATCCGAGTTATGAGTTTTAACTCATTCATTAGGTTATTACGGTATTCGTTTTTTTTTTCAATAAATAATTAATGGATTGTGATTGAATTTTTAACCAGATCACTTGAATTTCTCCCCCCCTTGTCCTAGTCCCGAATCAAACAACCCTGTTTTCTTAAAACTATGCCCCAAGACATCACAATTTTAACCAGCTAGAGTCAACGGATAAACTTGAATCATTTTGATTTTTTACTTTTATTTAAAACAACATCATTTTATATAATTAAAAAAAAACAATAGTTTTAAACAAAAAATTAATTAAAAAAATCAAATTAAAATGATATACTAAATCACTTAAATTTAACCAGATTAATTATATGAATGATCTTAATAAAAATCTAATTTGATTAAAGTTTACGTTAATCCAAGTTTCATGAATTACTAGTAATTTTCATTTTGCCTCAACCATTTCTATTTTTAAAATATTCTAACAATGTATATTTAGATATTTCACTTTAAAATAAAACACTAACAAAAACATAAAGTTAATGTATTTTTAAAAAATATTTAAGAGTAAAATTGCTCAAAATATTTTTTATTAAAAAATATTAAAATAATATTTTTTTAAATTATTTTAAACATAGTATATCAAAAAAAACTAAAAAAAATTAATTTTTAAGAAAACATAATTTCAATTGCATTACCAAACACTCCTAAGAAACCACCTCGGTAATCATCTCACTAAAAAAACAAATTTATTACAATTTTTTTAAAAAGATAAAACTAAATTCAAATATTTTTAAACTATCAAACTTATTTTATACATAAAATAATATTTAATTATATAATAAATAATTTTAAATATTTTAAAATTAAAATTAATTAACCTTGATTATTTCATTTCAAGTATATTACATCTCAACTGCATGGCTCTATTTAATTGTTTTAATTACAAAAAAAAAAACCTATATAATGTTTTTTTATTATTTTCATTTTTACAATATTTGTATAATTTCTAGAGAAAGAGCCTTCTTAAGAAATTCATCAAATTTATTATAGAAAATTTTTTATTAAAAAAAATATTCAAGTCATATATTTAATAATAATAATCTTAGTTTAAATAATTTTAAATGGAGTCGCACACCAATTTATTATCAATATCATATCAGTAAGAACACCAAGGCCAAACACTTCAAAAGTACACGAGGGCTACAATTTCCCACAAGGATAATTTGTGCAAGCATGATACCTGTTCTCAACGGAAGAGTGTTAATTCTGCTGTACAAAAGGACTTGCGGTGCGTCGGACACCGGGTCATGTTTTGAGAATGGTTTGCTCTTATACTCACATCAAACAGCAGGAATTCATTTGCTGACCCATGCCAAAAAATATCTGCATTTCAGACGTATGATGCCATTTATTTTCTCCCTTTTAAAGAGAGAACATTGCTAATTCAATCGTTGTCCTGTTCATGTCCATCAACTTGGTTCTCCTCATTGCCTCCTTCATCCCCTCTACCCCCATAATTAACCCATGGCAACATAGATTCAAACAAGACTGCCAATGCATTTCGATTAGCGACATCGTGTGGAGCAGGGCCACCATCAAGTGGGTTGGCAATTTGTCCCCCATTTTGCTCTGCCTCTCTCATCCTTGGATCAACCATGAAGTTTTGCAGGTTCTCAGGTGGAAGTGTTGGAACTGCATCAGAGAAGTCTGAAACCAGCAAATGGCCATACCTATAATTAAACAAACTGTATCAGGTTCAGCAACAACATCAAGTACAGCAATCATTGGATGCAAGGGATCTATCTCAGTCAAGTTCCAATGATAATTCTGCAGACCCTCAAATCAGCACACAAGCATAAACTTGATTCAGTCATCTATGGGGCGCGAATTATAATAACAATAAATAACATCATTTCTTGGGACAAAACAACAATCAACAACAATCATTAACAGCTACTAATAGGTGGTTAGACCGAAATATAGGAACATGTCCATAATTCAAAACACTTACTCATTGTTCTCAGATGAAAAGGCCTCTTTTCTCACACAAGCCCAATCCTTGGCATCACTGCTACTATGTTCTAGAGTTTCAATCACTTGTAAAACACTGTTCCGAAGTAATTTTTGCAGGTCTGGAAGCCTCCATATGATATAACTTCTCTCTACATATATATTAATCAGATGATCCAAGGATGCAGACACTGTTTTCTCTGATTGAAAAAAGGCATGCTTTAGTATATTTGTCCATGCCTGATCTTTCAAAGGTACCTTGGCTACTAACTTCTTAAGGACTGACGGGTGGAGCATCAAAGCCTGCTTCATCAAATCAGCTGAACTAGACTTTGTATTACTAGTATCATCATTTTTTGATGGTTCCTCACGCTCAAGATAAAACCGACAAATGGCAAGAGAATATGAGAAGTTTGGGAACAACCATAAGGAGTTATCACTTTTATAGTCTTCAGAAAACCATTCCAACCATGCATACACTTCTGCCCTCAAAGCAAAGTAATCAACACAGAACATGGCCCCCATTGGATCATCTAAATCCAATGAAAGTAAAAGTTTGCAAACCTCAAGGGCAGAACGATGACAACCACGCCTGTCCAAGTTTTTCATGTGAGTGAAAAGTGTTGTAAACATTGGCTTGTTTGTTTCATGGTTGATCTTCAACTGGCAATTTGCCAGCAAGGGGGTGAACGTGGGGTGCCATGCACATTCCAAGGCATATAAACTCTTTGCAATAGCATCAGCTGACATTTGATGCTCACCCACAAATTTGAAATAGTCTGCCATTGTTATAAGTGAATCTAGGTGATAAGGGTGGTATAATAGAATGCTTGCTATGCCATTCAGATCTTGAATAGCTTTGGCAGCTTCAAATGCCCTCTGTGCTTGATCATAGTAAGAAGAGTGAACATACCTGCATAAATAAAACAACACAGAATCAGGACATGCATGAAGAATCAAAGCTCAGAACAAAAGAGCTTCACCAACTAATAATATATAGAAGATAGGAGATAAGAGAAAGAAGAAATGAAGAAGGAAAATCCTATTTGGAAATGAGTTTGAATGTGATATATTAGCCTTTTTTACATGAGAATTAAACCATTGTAGTTTCACTGATAGGCAGAGACGCAATAATTCCTCAAGAAAACACAAGAAAGGATTGCAATTCAAGTAACTGATAGATATAATAGAAAAGAACCATATTCAGCAGCCCATGTAGAATTTGAACACATCTTGTGCAGAATAAAAATGCTTTACACAGATTTCAGAATATCACAAATACAAATGATAATGCTGTTTCTGCAGCCAGTCTGCAAAAGACAAATATTTTTTTGGAAAAGATTAACATATTAAAAGAAGATGAGGTCCAAATAAAGAGGGGCTAACCTCCCGGGATACAAGAAAAAAAGGAAAAGGAATTCAAGAAAGGAAAAGGAAATAAAAAACAGAAAGACAAAGGGAGCTACACTAAGAGCTAGCTGACTTGAAACCAAAAGCCAACTCTTTAGATTCAATTACAGGGGGAAGAAGTGGCAGGAAGCTATGGCTCTTGCAGCTCCCATGAATCTCAGATAGAAGCTGGGATGGTACATTTGTGATCATAGCTTATCAGGTGAGTTCGGATTAGTTGGATGATGTCCTCACTTAGGGATTGAGGTGGCTGGAAATGTTGACAGAAGATATGGATGGGTTGTTTTGTTCGTACCATATGAAATACACTGAGGTGGACAGGAAAAGGCGAGCTAGCAGATTGGTGATTTCATGACGAGTTTAGAATTGGAGGAGGGCCACTAGAGAAGCTGATGCCAAGGGATGTTAGGCCATTGCACTTCAGACTTGCTGGTCATGGCTCCCCAAACTGTGCTGGAATACATTAGTGGTCATGGTTTTCAATGTCCATTCCACATAGAATGCATGCTGTGTTTGTTATGCTCCCCACGGTGAGTAGCCTATCTATAGTGTGAAGGCGCCCCTGAGAAGCAAGCCAAAGGATGAAGGATTGCCGAGGGTATGACCTTTGAACCATAACAAATGGTGAATGCTATTTGCAGGTCTGGTCTCTTGAAGCAACTCCCAAGCTGAATCTATGGTGAATTGTCCTGAGGGATTCCCTTTCCAGACATGGTGATCTTCCATGTGGGGTCCTGGCTGAAGAGGAATAGAGTTCCAAATTGCTTGAAAGGCTTGAATACTGCTTGGAAAGTTCCAGCCATCCTCTTTGATAATCCTCGAGACCTTTGCATTCCAGAGTAACCTTGTAAGTGAGAGTTCTGAGGGATAGCATGTCATTTATCCTTTTCCCATCTGGAAGCCAGTAATCAAACAAAAGAGAGGTTGTATTCCCATTGCCAATGCATGTCGTAAATTTCCCTCTGCACCAGTCCCTACTTTGAAGAATCTTCCTCCAAGACCAAGAGGGGTTGGAGGGGATGTTTAGTTGCCAGAAGGATCTCCCTTGAAGTAAGGTGATGTGAACCCATGTTGCCCATATTGAATGCTTGTCTGTTAGAATACACCATATGTGTTTCATGGTGGCAGCTCTATTCCATGTTTTGAGACTTTTAAGACCAAGGCCTCCTTCCTTCAGGGGGTAGCAGATTGAGGACCAAGCTACCTTGGCTCCCATCAGGATGAGGGAGGTTCCTTTCCATAGGGCTGCTTGCAACTAGACAGTCCGTTAAAGTGTCCTAGTTAATATGGAATGTTTCAAAGTCTCATAAGGTAGGTTAAAGCCATAAGACCATCACTTCATCCCCCACCATGCCCCCTCCTCACTCCCATAGGAAAAAAAAAAAAAAAGATCCTTGAAAGACACCAGAAATTATGTATCTTGATAACCAATTCAAACCCATGACTAAAATGAAAAATCCCCATGTGAATGCTACAATTCACGAGCAAGAGTCCCCAAAAGGCAAACAAGAATAAGGAATTTACATTCAATACGAGTCAATGAAGAAACTACCAGTGATGTTTTAATTTCATAACAGATGCATAACCTGGGACATAAAGCAGAAAAATGGAAAATGAATGCCGACCATGTCTAGAAAGCAAGGATATTCATTACCTAAAATGATGGTATCCATCCTTAGTTTCCAAAAACTCCATGGATAAAGATCCATCCCAACGAGGCCAATGTTCTGATGGAGAGACTAGAATTGTCTTTCTAGTATGATGGGCTCCACGTCTGCCGCCACGAACCTGTCTAGAACTGCTGTCTTGATTACTTTTCTCAAATGATTTCACCACCTTAGAACCAAAAATTCTCCGTAACTCATTCTCAGGATTCAAACATTTGGGATCCAGTTGCAAGGCGGGAGGTGCACATTGTTTAACAAATCCTGCACAAAGTTTTGATGTTTCCGGTTTGGTTTTGGTGGGGCCCAGCTTATGTCTTGAAGAATTAGCATCCAAGGATAAAGCATCTAATGTATCATCCAAAGGTTCTTCAACTTTATTTGTAATTGAAGTCAAACCAGCCTTGCATTTCTTCTTCTTCTTCTTCTTTGATTTCTGATTGGAAGTTGAAATGGCACCCGTCATGCTTTTCATCACAGACAGTTCCTGTTTGTGATCTTTACCCACTACCATTTCATCTGCAATTTCAGGCTCGTCCTCCTGCAGCTGAAACCAAACATTAGCAACTGACAATAAATGGAAAATAGATATTCCATACTTTCCTTTCACAACCATTAGCACTCCTTTTGATTTAAGCAATTAGATCTTTTAAGGAATCATACTTGAGAACAATGTAAGAAGGAATCATACTTGAGAACAATGTAAGATGATGAACAACAATTACATAAACAAATCTGCCAGGTAAACTTGAAAATACACTGTTAACGGATCTTCTTCTGCAATATCAAATGTTCTTCAAAATTTCACATGCACGCACCAATTTCCTTGTTATCTCACTAAGTTTTCACACTCCAGAGCAATTCGACCATTGAGCAAAGCACAAGATAAGTAGTGTAAAATATCAGATAAAAAGATGGTTGGAAAAGAATGTAACGGGTCCTAAGAAAACTGAACAGGATACTTAGAAAGACCAAGTAATAATCCTTCAGAAGCAGACAAAAATACGTAATTCTAGGCAGCTGAATGGGAACCAAATGTAAAGAATGCTATGAAAACTGAACTGGTCGTAGAGGCTTCCATGAAAAACTGAATTGAACGCTAAGAATGCCATGCAAACTAAAGCTATTGCAAAAGAACTGGTCAACTGCATTGCACATACTGTAATAAAAAAAGCCTGGGCTTGTTTTTTAGTCTCGTTTTTTCAGCTAGCTACATGGTTTATGGGTTCATAGAAAAGCAGTGCCTCTTGGTGTTGCGTTACTGCTGTATTTTTTAAAATCTCAAAACGACTCAAGTTCATAAGAGACTGTCAGACTGATTATAATTTTACAAAGGGCCAATTTTTACACAACACTACATCATATGTACGTATAGGAAGCTCACATATAAACTTAAAAGAGGATATTATATATTAGGGCACCTTCCAAACACTGACTACCCATTATATAAGACATCGTAAGCAACCTAAAAAAATGAAGGAAATAAACAAAAAAGCAGCGGCAATATTCGTCTTGAAGTATAGGTAACTTTCTGGTTTTCATCAGTTAATTGCTGTAAAGGACGGAGGAATAAAACCTGATCAACGTCGTCATCATTGAGAAGGTCAAATGGGTTTATTGCAGGGCGATTTGCCGAATCAGGAGATTCAGCTTCTTCTTCTTCATCCTCCACATGATGCTGTTGCTGCTGTAGTTCTTGTTCTTTCAGGAATTTCTTCAGTAACCTAGCTGACATTCTGTCTTCTTTTTTGCGTCTGTAAAATATCAGAAAATTTGATTGGATTCCCGGTTTTCAGACAACAGGGATTGGGATTTCTGTCCTCGAAGCTTGATAATGGCGGTGGACACGACTGTTTTACTTGAGTTTATAGTTTTTTTATATATATAAATTAGAGCATCCGGGCCTTTGCCTAAATTTTTTTACAAAGTTTACGCCATAGCCCATCAAAGCATCTTCTCTTTTTTCTGTTTGGGCCTTTCGTGGACCTGGAATCCCTTTTCATTTCACTGAATAGTTGACTTGTGGTATCAAGCCCGTGTGTTATAGAATTTGTTAACAACGAAAATAATTACTCTTATTTTATTATAGTGGTTTTTTTATAAATAATAATATTTTAATTTAACTAAAAAAACTAAAAAAGGCTGAGAAACACAGACAAAACAATATAATTATTTTGAAGCCGATATAACGAGAAAAAAAGAGAAGAAGATAATTACCATAAATTTAGTGTTGATAAGTATAAATAAAAGAGGTATGATTCAGTGTATGTAAAGTTCATTGGCTTGCTGTTAATTTTTGTCATAAAAGGATTAAAAAAAAATCTACATTAATCGTTTTTCTTAAATAATCTTTTTAAAGAGGGAATTTGAATATAAAACTATTTATTTTGAGGTTTCAAAAATATTTGAGAAAATATTGAAAAAAAATTATTTTAAATTAATTTTTTTAATTTTGAAATTACTTTATCTTTTAATATCAAAAAGAAAAAATATTATTTTAATATATTAAAAAAATATTTTAAAAAATAATTGGTAGTATAATAGCAAGCGGTCGCTGCAGCCTACACGTACAGTACCAAGGGCAGCATTTGGATCTTCTACCTTGAGTCAAACATAAAGCAAAGAAGAAACTCCCAAAAGCAAACCAAAATAAAGGGAAACAAACAAAATGTTTAGGATTCGGCTTGATAAGGTAATCCATTACACTGCACTGTACAAAAGCAAAGCAAAGCAAAGCCCAGTCCCCTCTCTTTCTCTTTCTCTTTCTCTATCTCTATTTCTCTTGCGCAGTTAGGCGACATATTCAAGAGGTGATATTCTTACTCTCTCTCCCCTTTATTATTTTTTATTTTAGAAATAATCTCTGGGGTTTAGGAATGAGGGTTTATTCCACAATTTTGTTTCCTTCTTTCTACTAACGGTGACAATAATTTCAGCTTCTTTTTCTTTCCTTGGGGTCAATTTAGGCATCAATGGGGTCTGTACTTCGTGAATGGACAGGGTTTCAGCAATTCCCTACTGCTACTCAATCCAAACTTGTAGAATTGTTTGCCAAGTTAAAGGAAGAGGTTCAGACTTTCTATCTTTTTGCTGTTTCAATTCAAAATATTTTTTCCTTTTCGTCGTTTCTGCTTTCGTAATTATTTATTTTCCTGGACTATTTTGTAATTGCAGGGTGTTGATAAACTGACCATACTTGTTATGGGCAAAGGAGGAGTTGGGAAATCTTCCACTGTTAATTCTCTCTTAGGAGAGCGAGCGGTCAGTGTTAGCTCTTTCCAGGTAACCAATTTCCCGTGAATTTCAGGGCTAAGGGCAGCTTGTGATCTTTGTATGCTCCATATATCTATATATGGTTGCTAATAATAATGCTTGCATTACAGTCAGAGGGGTTCAGACCTGTTATGGTTTCACGCAACCGGGTTGGATTCACGTTAAACATCATTGACACTCCGGGCCTTGTGGAAGGTGGTTATGTCAGTTACCAAGCTCTGGACATGATTAAACGGTTAGTACTACTAGAACCTCATATGCGTTTCACTCGGATTCCTATGAAATCGTTACTTCTGTGGTTCTTTATCCTGAAATTCCTGTATTAAAGATGTAGTGACCGTACATTAATTTGACTTTAGGTTCTGGTTTGTCTGCTAATGTAGGTTTCTTTTGAATAAGACTATACATGTTTTGCTCTATGTTGATCGCCTGGATGCATATAGAGTGGATGACTTGGACAAGCAGATAATTGGTGCTATATCTGACAGTTTTGGAAAAGAAATATGGAGTAAAAGTTTGCTTGTCCTCACTCATGCTCAACTCTGCCCACCAGACGATCTAAGTTATGATGTCTTTTGTGCTCGAAGATCAGAGGCTGTGTTGAAGACCATTCGTATGGGAGCACGGATTAGGAAGCGAGACTTTGAGGTAAATTGTTTCTTCTTAACTTGTTGTTTTTCTCCCTTCTTTTGGTTTTTTTCCTTTAATTTTATGGCAACGGCTTCTAATTGGTATTCTGAATGTGCAACAATATTCTGATCAAATGATAAGTGCATAATTTGCTGCACGTGCATGTTGATAATCTGTTGCAAATAGCAGGGTGATTTGGGTTTTTTTTTTCATACACGTTATTCCCTCTAAAATAAATAGCTACCCTCTCTCTCAGATACACGTTCTTATGCTAATGAATAGTTCTGTAGACCTCTTTTTTCAATGCTATAGATCTTATAACCTCTTAAGAAACTTAAGGTTCATGATGCGCTGGTTCAAGAGACACTGCGACTTGCTTTTTTGAGAAATTAATGGGGAAGCATATCTTCATTTTTCTATCCACTATGTTAAAAACTTACCATGGGTTTTTGCAACTTTCTCCTGGTTCAAATGTACACATTTGGCTGACAAATGAAAAGGAATGCTAAAAATGGAGGCTTTGGTCAAATCTTTTTTTTTTTTTCTGCATTGTCAATTATTTACTGCTTGTAGNTCAAATCTTTTTTTTTTTTCCTGCATTGTCAATTATTTACTGCTTGTAGCACCATACAGATCTTCAGATATGGTTCACATACTTTATAAAAGGAACTTTGTTATTCAAGGAAGTAAACAAAATGGTAAAATAACCTTCAATTCATTGAGCATGTTTTCAGATATCCTCTTCCATTTTCACTTCTCTTTAATATCCAACACATGAATTGCTCGGAAAATTATTTCAAATTCATTTCCTTCGACCATGACATCCTTTTTCATCCTGTATGCTGAGGACTATCATGGTAGTTGAAGTTGGTACATTTTGTAGAGGACTGAGTGGGGAATTAGTGAAGGGAGGCTGTCAAATGTGTTAATTTTTATCCTAATCAGTAATGACCTTAGTGCCTGTTGGTGAAAGTCATGTTCTATTTCTGATCCCGGGGGNGGGGGGGGGGGGGGGGGGGGCGGTGGATACAATCTCCAAAGTAAGGCCAGCTTGAGGATCAGGACATGGTTGTTTCTGTCGCCACCAATTTACTTGAATTAAGTTAGCTTTTTGGTAGGCTGGGGAATCATCAGATGGACATTTTTTATATAAATCTGATGAGAGACTGTTATATTGCTCCCATGAAAAAAGGATCCATGGGTAGTATCGTAGGGGGTCCATCTTTCATGTGAACGAGGGATTACTACACCAAGAGTATCTAGTATTCTCATATCTAACAAATTGGATGTCTTGGGATGTTTTGTGCTGGTATACAAGATGATGCTTGAGGAAATTATGGAGAGTTCAGAATTTATTTTTTCTGGTGCTTCAAAGCAAAGGAAGAGATGAGGTTCCTAAGGAAATTGAGAACCTCATGAATATCAAGTTCAAGAGTGGTGGGAAGGAGAGTTGCGTGATGGTGGCTTATGTGATGCGGTTAAGCGAGCCCTTTCCCCCTTTGACTGCATTATCACTGTGGAAGTCAGGTGGAAAACACTTGGCAATTGTCCCAGTTTCTTCTATCTCACAAACCAAGGGACACCATGAAATTTCTACTTGTTTCCTTTAATGCACAAAGTGATTCTGGACTCCTTTTCTTTTTCTTTTTCTTTTTTTCCTGCCTTGTCTTCTTTAATTTCATCCAAATTTTCTGTGGAGTTCCTCTGCATCCTTTTAAAGTATTATCAAGGATATCATAAGGGAGAATTTATTTTTTTTATTTTTTTCTTTGCAATGTTTTATCTTTTGGATTCTCAAATATTCTCAAGTATGAAAAATGGCATTTTTTAAGTTATGGTGGAGTTTCGGCAAGATTTTAGGGCACCATTTCTAGTACTTTATGTTTGCTTCTAGATTTGTATTGGGAATGAAGTGATTATGTATGATTTTACTCCAAGAGAGGAAAAATAAGCAAATCTGATTAGAAAATTATATAAGCTGGAGTAACTTCTCACCTTTATTCATGCCAATTGATGGCTTGAAGGCATGTTATTATCTGTGGAGAAAGCAAACTCTCCCTTTCTAAATAATTTCTTCATCCTGGATCTGAAGTCTATAAATGAGGGTCATTTACAACGTCTTTGAAAAGGTGGTGCTACTCAAGCCATAACTAATGCTTGAAATATTGTGTTGTTGTATGATCTCTGTTTTCAGATTTCTGTGAATTGATCGAGAGAACTTTTTTACTTCAAAAGTTGTATATTACAGTGTTGGATGCATGGGATTGAGATATGCTCGTTCCAGTGTCTAAGCACTTATTAATTTGGAGTTGAAGAGGGTGTTACCAAAATGAAACTAGTTTCGTGGTTCATGAGTGAACTGCATTCTTCATGGGACATTTAATGTCCTGTAATTGCGTTTGGAAATCAATTTCATTGATAAAAATGCAGATCCATCTTCGTTTTTATTTTCCTTTCTGAGAATTATCTTTGTTATAATTTTGAGGAGGCATTAATGGGAAGTAAATTAATTTTCCAGTTCATGAGATAATTGATAGCCTGTAATTGTATTTGAAGATCAATCTCTATGGAACATGTGAAAATAGAATATGAGATTTTGTTCATTTGTTTTGGGGGGTTCTATTTTAGTGTGATTGTTTACATAATCAATCATTCACTTGCTTTTGATGCTTCTAGGATTCCGCTATTCCAGTTGGTTTGGTTGAGAACAGTGGGAGATGCAACAAAAATGAGAATGATGAAAAGGTTCGCTTATTGTTCTCTGAGTTTGTGACAATTTATTCATTTGTTCAAGTGGTTTATTGTGAATTGCTTAATTTTGAGTTGCAGATTCTTTCCAACGGGGATGCTTGGATTCCAAGCCTGGTAAAAGAGATCATTTTGGTTGCAACAAATGGGAAGAAAGCTCTTGTAGTTGATGAGAAGTTGGTTAATGGGTCTGAGTCCAATGACAGGGGAAAGATATTTATTCCTCTTATTTTAGGGATTCAGGTAAAAACTTATCATGGGATCTAACTCCTGTATTCTTTTGTGGTAGAACCAGTTCATACAATCAATTTCATTCATGTTAATTTTTATTTTTTTTTCATGTTGCAGTGGCTTCTTGTGAAATGGATTCAACGAGAAATAAAAAAAGATATTGCAAAAGGCGGCAAGTATCTTTAGTACTGTTCGGTTGCATTCAAATCAATTGCAAGTTGTTATGTGGTTTCTTCTTCCTTCTTTCCCTACCTTTTTGTATTCATTTCCTTATTATGTTCTTGCATCTTCACCGTTTTTGAATACCTGTGCCATTTGTACCTGTTTGTCGGTGTTTTGAGCTGTTCTTAGGGACAGAATATGAGTGAAAGGAGGCTCTTGTTCTTCAACTAACCATATGCTTTTCCTGTTTAATGTTTTTTTCCTTGCTTTTTATTTGGCTTTCGTTCATAATCTTTTCATTTTAATTTGGGTCTTTCAAAGTTTCAATCTATCCTTCACATGTGTAGATGATATCTATTCCTATCAGAGTGGTATTTCGGTGCCCTTTCTGTGGAAGTAGAAGTGCCTGATGTTGTTGCGTCGCAAATAGATATCTTTCTTTATCCATTTGCTCATTTTGAATCCATGCGGTGGTAGTGTTATGAGCACAAATGTGTTAGCATATGATGTCTAAGATGCTATTCTCTACCAACCTTCTCCACATGGTTTTTTTTTTTTTTTCAAAGTTGAACCAACCTTTACCAAGCACCTAAGACCAGACCAAGAAAACAACACCCCTCTATCCAAACACAACCCAAGACAGGAAATTCAAGCTCTTAACACTATACTAAAACGCGTGGAAAAAACTGGAGTTTCCCCACATGTTCCTTTACCAAGCACTTAAGACCAGACCAAGAAAACAGCACCTCTCTATCCAAACACAACCCAAAACAGGAAATTCAAGCTCAAACATAAAATAGTATCTGTGAGACACCAAAGTTGTGCTATACTCACAAAGCTACAGGCACCAAAAATTGAAAAAACAAAGTAAAGCCTTAAACTTTATTCGAGCAAGAAAAAAACCCAAAACAAGAAAAATAATTATCAGTGCTAAAAAACTGAATTAAAACTAATTAAGCGAAACCTAGATGATGGAATGAAAACCTAGATGATGAAGTATATTTTTCAAAATTACTAATTAAGCAAATCTGGTGGAAAGAAGTATTTTTTAAAAAATTATTTTTTATTGAATTTTTTTTTTAATATTGAGTTGGTTGAGAATTTAGTTTTAATTTTTTTTCATGAATTTCTTTACATAGCTTTTTTTTATGAATTTTTTTTAAATGGTCTTTATTGATTTTACTTCGTAATTTTTTTCTTTAAAACACTAGATTGTTACAATATTTTCTCATATAGTTTTTGTTTTGTTAAGTTGTTTTTCCACTAGTATTTTTTTAAATTATCTTCGTTAATTTTTTTAATATTAAGCTGGTTAAAAAATTAAATTTAAATTTCCTCACGTGTTTTTTTTTCATTTTTTTTCTAAATTGTCTTCTTTTTTTTGTGTTGTTTTAGAATTATTTTTATTGATTTTATTTTTTTAATATGAAGCTGGTTGAAAATTTAACTTTGTAGTTTTTCTTCTTTAAAACACTGTGAATTACTATGGTGTTTCCCCACATAATATTTCTTTATGATTTCTTTTAAAATTGTCTTTGTTGATTTTTTTTTTTTCATATTGAGCTGGTTAAGAATTTAGCTTCGTAATTTTTTCATTTAAAATGTTATGGATTATTATAGTGTTTCCCCACAAGATTTTTTTTATTATAATTTTTTAAAAAATTATATTTATTGATTTTATTATTTTTAATATTGAGCTGGTTAAGAATTACAATCGTAGATTTTCTCGTGAAATAGATTACTAAGTGTTTCTTTAACTTTTTAGTTTTTTTCCTTTAAAATACTGTAGATTGTTACAGTATTTCCCCACATGACTTTTTTATGATATTTTGTTTTTTTTCAAGAATTATCTTTGTTGATTTTATTTTTTTTCATATTAAATTGGTTGAGAATTTAGCTCCGTAGTTATTTTTTTATAACACTATGGATTGCTATAGTGTTCCCCCACATAATTTTTTTGTTATGATTTTGTTTCAATTATCTTTATCGATTTTATTATTTTTAATATTGAGTTGGTTAAGAATTATAATTATAGATTTCCTCGTGAAATAGATTGTTACAATGTTTCTTACATAATTTTTTTAATGATTTTTTCTAATTTTTTTTTTAATTTTATTTTTTTAATATTAAACTGGTTAAAAATTTACCTTCATAGTTTGTTCCTTGAAAATATTGTGAATTGCAACAATTGTTCTTCATATAATTTTTTTAATTTTTTTCACAAATTAACCTACAACAACATACAAACATGTCACAAACTGCAACATCAAGCATTTTTTTTTATATTGAGCTAATTGAGAATTTTACTTCATATTTTTAAAAAAAATATCGCGGACTGTTATAATATTCCTCCACATGATTTTTATTTTACTACAATGTTTTCTCATATGTTTTTTTTTTAAATTATCTTTGTTGATTTTTTTTAACATAAAGCTAATTGGGAATTTAGCTTTAAGTTTTCCTACATGCTTATTTTTTTCATTTGTTTTTGCTTTTTTCCCCCAAAATTGTCTTCTTTTTTCATTTTTTTTTTGTGTTTTTTTTAGAATTGTTTTTATTTTTTTTTAATATGGAGCTGATTAAAAATTTAGCTTTGTAGTTTTTTTAAAAAACACTATGAATTGTTATAGTGTTTCTCCCATAATTTTTTTATGATTTTTTTGTTTTTTTTCAAAATTGTTTTTGCGATTTTTTTTTATATTAAGCTAGTTAAAAATTTAGTTTTGTTGTTTTGTTTTTAAACATCGTAAATTGTTACAGTATTCCTCCACATGATTTTTAAAAAATTATTTTTATTATTTTTAATAATAAGCTGATTGAAAATTACAACCGTAGATTTTCTCATGAAATATTATAAATTATTATAAGATTTCTCTGCATGGTTTTTTGTTTTTTTTGTGATTTTTTCTAAAATTTTCTTTATTAATTTTATTTTATTATTATTAAGCTAATTATAATTTTAACTTTATAATTTTTAAAAAAAACATTATAAATTATAATAATTTTTTTAAATATATATATATTTTTTTCTACAAACCCTCAACGATGAGCAGTCATGGCATCTAATACATGGTAGAAGAAGTTGATTTCTCCGATCTATGCCATGCCAAGGAAGATATTTCTGCCACTTCAAAATGAGGCTCCTGTGGTGTGCTTTAAGTTTCACGAAAAATGTCTCGAGCATCCATTGTTTGTGCGTTCGGTCACTTCACTCCTGGCGTGGCAGGCTGGCAGTCAACATTTGAAAGCTGTTTGCTATCTTTCTGCGGAGACTACGGGAGGTAGGGACGA
>SRLM01000146.1:155670-240175 GCA_015708895.1 Populus ilicifolia | reverse complement strand
CGTTGCTTTTTTAATCTAGTATATTAAATTTAGTACATTATCTTTTACTTTTTTTTAATCTAGTATATTAAATTTAGTATTTTTTTATATAAATACATCGATTTTTTTCAAAATTTCCAAATAATGTTTCGGCCTATCTTTCGTTAATTTTTCTATTATTTGCTAACATATCATCTAACTTTGAAGGATGTAGTAATTATTTTTTAATATATTTTTTATTTAAAAATATATTAATTTTTTATTTAAATTATTTGTAATATTAAAATATCAAAATGATCTAAATTTTTTTTAAAAATAAACAAGTTTTTATTTTATTTTAATAAAATACATAAATTTTTTTTATTCATCATGTTTTTAATGTTTCCATCAAATACTTTTTTTTTTAATTTATCGTAGAGTTCACAAAATTAAAATCTAAATAAAATAATATTTGAGTGAAACATCTAGAACATAAAACAGTCCCTGTCTTCCATCTCGCGTTGCCCCAAAAATCCTTTTCGATTCTAACACAAATATTTTTTTAGAAAGAAAGACCGCCAAAGACCACGCAACAAGGAATGGAATATCCTTTTGGGCACTGTTAAATATTTGATTTTAGGCCACATCCCAAACTAGGACTAGACTCACACTACCTATATCTATAGCTGTAAGGCAATGCTGAAGGCATCGGGTTTGCCGATTTTAGGCAGATAACAACGATGGCGAAGAAGAACACACCACGTATTTCACCCTCCCCCTTTTTGGGGTTTGTTGTTTTTTCTCTCTGCTTCTTCGTTCCAAAATCTGTGTTGGGTGTGAAAAAAGAGCTGCGATTTAGAAAAAATGGAGAGTTCAAGATACTGCAAGTGGCAGATATGCACTTTGCGGATGGCAGGACCACGTCTTGCCACAATGTGTTCCCAAATGAGATGCCTACTTGCTCTGACCTCAACACCACTGCCTTTGTTGAGCGCATGATTCAAGCAGAGAAGCCCGATTTTATTGTTTTCACTGGTACCCCTTATACTCTTATTTACCATTTCCTTTTCTAATTCCTAGTTATGTTCTTGGTTCTGATTTTTTTATTCGTTTTTTTTTTGTCTATATATGATTGTTATTCTGAAATTTGGACATAAACAACAACAACCAGTTGTTAATTTGTTTACCGAAGCATGTTTCCTAATTTGGTAACAGTATATATGGCATGTAGTGGGTAAGCTCCAACAAGTATCCTCCTTTGAAAATCTGAGCTACTTCCACTTTGTGAAATAGGGGATAACATCTATGGCCCTGATGCCACGGATGCTGCAAAATCACTGAGTGCTGCATTTCAGCCTGCAATTGCATCAAACATCCCGTGGGCTGCTGTTTTGGGGAACCATGACCAAGAATCCACTTTGTCGAGGGAAGGGGTCATGAAACATATTGTTGGCCTTAAGAATACTCTCTCTCAAGTCAATCCCGCGGAGGTACACATCATTGATGGTTTTGGGAACTTTAACCTGGAGATTGACGGGGTTGAAGGTTCACGATTTGAAAATAAATCAGCTCTTAATCTTTACTTCCTTGATAGCGGAGACTACTCCACAGTTCCTGCAATCCCTGGCTATGGTTGGATTAAACCCTCTCAGCAGCTTTGGTTCCAACGCACCTCTGCGAAACTTCGGGTAAGAACACCACTCTTTTATACGGTTGAAGTAATTAGTAGGTCAGGTCACTGTATGCTTTACTTTCATCATTTATCTGTAAAAAGAGTCACTAGTTTGTCTACACACAAGTAGAATCTAACATTATGCATAGTATAAACTTCTAGAAGGTGCATTAGCTTAATTATTAGCTGTTGGATTCCCATTTTTCCCTTTCAATCCAGAGAGCATACATGAGACAGCCAGAGGCTCAGAAAGGACCTGCACCTGGGCTGGTGTTCTTTCACATCCCATTGCCTGAATTTGCAAGTTTTGATTCATCAAACTTCACAGGAGTGAGACAAGAAGGCATTAGCTCTGCTTCTGTGAACTCGGGCTTCTTCACAACCATGGTAGAAGCTGGGGATGTGAAAGCTGTTTTCATCGGACATGATCATCTCAATGACTTCTGTGGTAAGCTTACTGGTATACAACTTTGTTATGCTGGGGGTTTTGGATACCATGCCTATGGGAAGGCAGGGTGGTCAAGGAGAGCGAGGGTGGTGTTGGCATCTTTGGAAAAGACAGAGCAAGGAGGTTGGGGAGTTGTCAAGTCTATCAAAACATGGAAGCGCCTTGATGATGAACACCTTACGGCTTTAGATGGTCAGGTCCTTTGGAGCAAGAGCCCTGCTGGTAAGTGCTTGTTGAACAACCCTTAATGAGTCATCTGTACTTGTTTTAAACTTTACTAGGCGTACAATGGATAGTATCTCTTAAGGACATCCATGCCGAGCATGTCACCAAGAACTGGTAGGACCTTCAAAATTGAAGCTTTCTTCTTTGTATGTTGGCATATCGGTGCCTTATGCTTTCTTGTATGTGTTCTGGAAAAGAATTGAAACCATTTAAATTACTTAAGATCAATGACCTGTACTGCTGGCTGATACTAATTTGCCTTAATCTTTTTATCAAAATGTTCTTTGTTCACTTGCCATTTCCAATTGATAATAAGTTTAACTTTTCTCATCCTTGAATTACTGTATGGCATTGTGTAGTTAATCGTCACTACCATGATCTTCTTGCCCATGACTTTAGACAATTTAGCATATGAAAGGCTGTGTAGTTAAATATCAAGGACTATTATCTACAACCCATAAATATAGAAGATTTAGCTGCTATTACTTGTGCACATTACCCAATCCATTTCCTGTCAATAAGAAGCTTAAAATCCTGATAATTCTTCATAGAAGTATGATAGACAAAATGTACGTATTGGATAGAATGACATACTCAATTGTCAGAACCATTGTCTTCTAATACTATGAGTTAAAGACCAAATTATTTTTGTTGTCATTCTTCTGTTACAGATGTTTCGTAGTTAAGCAACAAAGTACATAAGACATTGGAAATGCGTGCAGTGCTTGCTAGGTTGTTCACTTATGTGTTACGCTGCAAAAAATCATGCTTGATTTTCTCTCTGCCCCATTCACTTGATTATGAAAAGATATATCCCAGGAACGTGGTTTCCCCCGCTCTATCTCATTTCATACAAAAGTGAGGCACATGTTCTCCTTTTTACATCACTTGCCTTGTGTTTCTCTGATGTCAGTACCTGTTGTTAGAGAAAATTAGGAGAGAAGGTAGGAAGGGAACTCTAACTTATATTATATTACTCTCAAATGAGAGGAAGTCCTGGACTTGGACTTGTATTACAATTCACTCAACACGTATATTTATACTAGTGTATGGATAATTCTAGATACTTAATAGGATAACACTATCATTAATATTTATATTTATATATGCTCGTTGAAGAAGTAAAAGGACACTTGATCTAGACTTTAAAATTAATTCCAACACTCCCTCTTAATTTTAAAAATCTAACAATCCTTGAAATTAGAAAATGTGTTGCCGATTCTTGCAAACTTTCTTATTCTTGTTACCATTTCCCTTGGCACACAATCATTGCCTTGCTGTAGCTACTGTCACATTATAGTTGGTTGGAAGACTACGTTGCTGCCATAATTTCCATTTTCTGACAACTTCATCTTGAGCATCTCTTCAATCTCTTTGCTTTAGCAATTGTATTTGTCCTAACATGGCTACTCTGAGTCATTTTTCTCCTCTTGTCATTATTGCCACATTTCATTAGTCAAACATCTCTCTTTCAAGATTTGGTTTTTCAAGTGACCTTTGTATTTGCCCTACTCCTTATCAGATTGCTGCTTTCTATCCCGGCTCCTTGTCCATTTTCCATCTCTTTTAGCTAGAGCTCTCTCTTCTTTTCTTCATATGGGATCTCTCTTGTACCACCTTATCTGTTATATAAGAACCTGTTACCTTCACCTAGCCTTTCTTAGCTTCTTCTGTGTTTCTCTTTATGGACTTGGATTACAATATTCTCAACACTTACATTTATACTAGTCTATGGATAATTCTAGATGCTTGCACCTATAAGAATTGAAAAGACACATTGGAATTATTTCGCCAATGTTTTGTTGGTCAGGAATCGATGCATTCCTGTTTTCTGTTTAATGCCATCCCTTGTTTGTTTACTCCTTTTCGTTTCCTTTGAACAGGAGTCCGTAGAAAGAACCAGGTTGGCAGTCCTGAGTAACGAGCACATGAGGTGGCTTAACACCGAGGAAGTAAGAAGCTGAAATGTTTCACATATTTGTAACCTTATTCATCGATTCTGATATACGTGTCCTCTGAAGTATATGTAAACAGTGAAGGTAATTACAACAGACAATAAGGATAATCATGTTCTAGGAAGGTTCTGTAATTCTTCTAAAAAAATTTCTAAAATTTGATAATAAAATATTGGGTATTTTTGTTTATTAACACTTCAAAAAAAAGGTAGCAAAATAACACGGTTTAAATGTTTAGTATAATTTGTTAATGTATCTATAAAACACGAGATTTAAAGTTGTTGCTAATATAAAACACAACGTTTCATAAAATAATTTATTAAATTAGTTGGCATAAATTAAAAAAAATAAAAGAAAGAAGAGGACTTCGAAGACATTGAATCTCTAATTACAATAATATTGGTATTCAAGATGAATGATGAATTCAATGGTATAAAAGAAAATTTATTAATGGTGAATAGAGTGTATCTTATATTTGATCCAACACCAAGAAATATCGTGTCTTATATTTGATCTTTGAAAACAAAATCATGCATGCTTGCTGAATCTGGGAATCGAAGTCATTGACCTTTTGAATTGTCTCTTAAGCACTGATGAATTTTTCCTACACGGATGGTTTGAGAACGAAATTGAAGGAATTGCAGTGGGGATGACCGAGACTCTGTCAAATGTCATCCTACTCGAACATCTGGTTGAACCACTGTGTTTGATTCAACTAGATGTCCAACATTCAGTCCTATTTAGTGATATTCAGTCATAAGTCATATAGAATGTATTACAAATGCTGCAGAAAATATTGTTAATTCTGTGAAAATTGTTGCGGAGAAGGTGTCGAAGGACTAAAGCCTTCGGTTGAGAAGCCACCTTAGTGAAACCTGCAACTGTATCATATAAGGGTGAAGTGTTAGCTTGCAGTTAGTTGTGCAATTAGCAGATTCTGTGGATTCTGTGCTACTGTTTCCTTAATAAATCCCTGCTGTTTAGGGAGTAGTTATTTTAATTCTGATTTAGTCTATTACCACGTCATAGGTTGGTAAACGTGGTCTGTTATTTTCTTTTTTTACTCTTTCTGTAAGGCTACTTAAAGTTGCTATTGTTTCCATCATAATGTACTTTTCTTCTTCAAGAAACTTGCAATTTGAACAGTTTCTGTTTTCAACAATTGATATCAAAGCCTCCTTCTAGAGAGTTTGATATATTGAAAGTAGAAGAAGCAGCAGTCTTCTAGGTGTGAACATGTTGTCATAAAGCAGCTATGTATAGCCAGCAATTCGTAAGTTTTGTGGGCATTACAATCACTGATCTATGTTCATGAAAAATTTCTTAAGATCAAAGGAATATTGGAGTCTGGTGGAGAATGGGATCCTTACAGCAGCAGAAGAAGCAGATCTCACAAAAGGACAGAGAAGAGTCATTGAAGATAAAAAACTGAAGGACGTGAAAGCCAAGAACTATCTGTTCCAAGCAATTGACCGTTCAATTCTGGAGACAATTTTAAACAAAGATACATCAAAGAATATCTGGGATTCTTTGAAACAAAAGTATCAAGGCACCACACGAGTTAAGCGAGCACAATTACAAGCTCTTTAAAAAGAGTTTGAGATTCTTCACATTAAGACAGGAGAATCTGTCAATGAATACTTTGCCAAGACTTTCACCATAGCTAATAAAATGAGATTACATGGTGAAAAAATGACAAATGTGTTAGTCATTGAAAAGATTTTGAGGTTAATGACTTCTAAGTTTGATTATGTCGTTTGCTCTATTGAAGAGTCACATGATCTAGACTCCATGTTTATTGACGAGTTACAGAGTAGTTTACTTGTTCATGAACAGCGTATGAATGATCATATCACAGAAGAACAGGCGTTGAAGGTCACGTTTGATGAATTTTCTAGAGGAAGAGGTCGTGGACATGGCAGTTTTAGAGGAAGAGGTTGAGGGAGAGGCAGAAACTTTGACAAATCCATGGTAGAATTTTACTATTGTCATAAACATGGGCACTTTCAATATGAATGTCCAAGCAAGGAGAAAGGAGCAAATTTTATATAGGCTGGAGAAGAAATTCTATTGATGGCCTACGTTGAAGATACAAAAAGTGAACATAGAAGAATTGTGGTATCTTGACTCAGGCTGCAGTAATCATATGTGCGGAAAGAAGCAATGTTTTTCAAACTTGGATGCTAGTTTCAGAGAATCAATAAAGCTTGGAAACAACTCAAGCATAGCAGTATATGGAAAAGGCAATATAAGGCTGCGAGTAAATGGAATTGATCAAATCATCACTGGAGTGTTTTATGTACCAGAGTTGAAGAATAATTTGCTAAGTATTGGACAACTTCTACAGAAAGGACTTTCAATTGTATTTCAGAGTGGAAAGTGCAAGATCTTTCATCCTGCAAAGGGCTTGATCTTTCATCCTTCAAAGGGCTTGCTTATGGAGTCTGCAATGTCATCTAACAGTATGTTTGTTTTGCTTGTTGTGTCTCAACCAAAAGAATCTACATGTTTCAATACAGTCACAGGATCAAACACATCTTTGGCATTGCAGGTATGGACATTTGAATTTCCAAGGTTTGAAAACTCTTCAGCAGAAGCAGATGGTGAAAGGATTACCCCAACTCAAAAATCCTTCCAAAGTATGTAAAGATTGCTTGGTGGGCAAATAACATAGGGATTCATTTCCCACTATAAGCACATGGAGGGCTTTTCAAATACATCAACTTGTTTATGCTGACATTTGTGGACCAATTACACCAATCTCAAATAGCAAAAAAAGGTACCTGATCAGTTTTATTGATGACTTCAGTCGCAAGACATGGGTTTATTTTCTGGTAGAAAAATCAAAAGCTTTTATTACTTTCAAAAATTATAAGAATCGTGTAGAAAAGAAAACAGGTTCAAGCATAAAGGGATTAAGAAGAGATCGAGGGGGTGAATTTACATCTCAGAAGTTCAACAACTTTTGTAATGAAAGTGGGATACGCAGGTAATTGACAGCATCATTTACTCCACAATAGAATGGAGTTGCAGAGAGGAAGAACAGAACCATAATGAACATGGTCCGAAGCATGCTTTCAGAGAAGAAAATCCTCAGAACTTTCTGGCCAGAAGCAATCAACTGGATTGTACATGTGTTGAATAGAAGTCCAACTTTTGCTGTCAAGAATCAAACTCCTGAAGAAGCCTGAAGTGGTGTTAAACTGTCAATGGAGCATTTTAAGGTTTTTGGGTGTGTCTCTTATATGCATGTAGTTGATAGCAGAAGAACAAAATTTGATGATAAAAGTTTAAGTTGTGTCTTACTTGGCATCAGTGAGGAATCGAAAGCATACAGATTGTATGATTCTGTCTCACAGAAAATTCTTGTTAGTAGAGATGTTGTGTTCGAAGAGGATAAAAGCTGGAATTGGGATAAAAGACATGAAGAAATATCAGTAACTGATCTAGAATGGGGTGAAAATGAAAAAAGAGCAATCCTTGACAATGAAACTAGAGAAGATGGTGCTACAGACTTCAACAACAACACAGGAGAAGAAAATGGTGCAAACTTCAACAACACCACAGCTGAATTCAATAACAACACAGGAGGAGAAAACACAATTGAATTCAATAACAGCATAGGAGGATAAAATCCTAACAATAATCCAAACAACCCTCCCAATACAGATGACAGAAGAGGTAGAAGGCCACCAGTATGGATGGAAGATTATGAAACAGGACAGGGATTTTCTGAAGACGATGTGGCTAATTTAATCATGTTTGCAGCTGCTGATCCAGTTCACTTTGAAGATGCAGTTAAAAATGAAAAATGGTGAAAAGCCATGGACTCAGAAATTCAAGCAATAGAAAAGAATGATACATGGGAATTAAAGGAGTTACCTGCAGAAGGAAGAACAATTGGAGTGAAGTGGGTATATAAAACAAAGCTTAACGAGAATGGAGAGGTAGACAAGTATAAGGCGAGGCTTGTAGCGAAAGGTTATTCTCAGCAACATGGGATGGACTATATAGAAGTGTTTGCACCTGTGGCACGGTTGGATACAATTCCTTTAGTAATAGCTCTTGCAGCTCAAAGCCAATGGAATATTTATCAGCTGGACGTGAAGTCTGCCTTCTTGCATGGGGAATTAAATGAGGAAGTATTTATTGAGCAACCTCAAGGTTACGTGTACAAGGGCAATGAACAGAAAGTCTATAGACTAAAAAAGGCTTTATACGTACTTAAGCAAGCTCCACGAGCTTGGTATAGCAGTATAAAAGCTTATTTTATGAAGGCAGGATTTGAAAGATATCATTTTGAACACACTTTGTTTATAAAGACAGCAAAGGGAGGTAAAATTCTAATTGTGAGTCTTTATGTTAATGATCTCATATTTACTGGAAATGATGAATCTATGTTTGCTGAGTTCAAGAGATCAATGATGCTTGAATTTGATATGACTGATTTTGGGAAGATACAGTATTTTCTTGGTATAGAAGTTATTCAAAGGACTGATGGAATATTTATTAGTCAAAAGAAATATGCTCTGGAGGTGCTTGAAAAATTCAGAATGCATAAATGCAATTCGGTTCTTAATCCAATTGTCCCAGGTTGCAAACGTTCTAAAGATGAAGATGGAGTTAAAGTAGACAGCACTAGTTACAAACAAATTGTGGGAAGCCTCATGTATTTAGCTGCTACTCGACTGGATATGATGTTTGTATTAAGTCTTATTAGCAAGTATATGAGCAATCCTATTGAACTTTACATGGAGGCAGCAAAGAGAATTTTAAGGTATCTCAAAGAGACAACCGATTTCGGGGTGTTCTACAAAGGAATGAGAGAATTGAATGTTTATATAGATAGTGACTATGCTGGAGATCAAAAAGACAGGAAGAGCACTTCAGGTTATGTGTTCTTATTCAGCTCAAGAACAGTGTCCTGGTCATCAAAGAAACAACCGACAGTAACTCTATCCACTACTGAGGCAGAGTTCATTGCTGCTGCTTTTTGTGCATGCCAAGTAGTGTGGTTAAGAAGGATTTTTGAGACGCTTGGTAAACATCAAGATAAGCCTACAGTTGTTCATTGTGATACTAGCTCAACTATCAAACTTGCAAAGAATCCAGTAATGCATGGACGCAGCAAGCATATAGATGTTCGTTTCTATTTTCTGCGTGAGCTTATAAAGGCTGCAACTGTGGAAATGGTGCATTGCAATAGTCAAGATCAAATTGCAGATATAATGACAACCTCTCAAGTTAGATGTATTTGTGAAGCTTCGGAGTATGCTAGGTGTTTGTCAAGAACCACATATAAACTGATTGCAAGGTGCATTCAATTTAAGGGAGAAATTGTTAGCTTGCAGTTAGTTGTGCAGTTAGCAGATTCTGTGCTACTGCTTCCTTAATAAATCCCTGCTGTTTAGGGAGTAGTTATTTTAATTCTGACTTAGTCTATTACCATGTAATAGGTTATTAAACATGGGCTGTTATTTCCTTCTTTTACTCTTTCTATAAGGCTACTTAAAGTTGCTGTTGTTTCTATCATAATGTACTTTTCTTCTTTAAGAAACTTGCAATCTGAACAGTTCCTGTTTTCAACATGAAGCTCGATAATCTCTTGATTCTACAAAGAAAATGATACAAGGAACTATGCTGGGATGATCAAAAGACTTCCTGAAATCTTGGGAAAGCACAGAGCAATCCACAGGCTATGAAGCACAAGAAAACGCAGTGATAAAAATAATAATAGTAAAGCAGTTATAATAATAATAATAATGATAGTAATTATAAAAATAATTGTAAAAATAGTAATGATATCAATAAAATTGTTGCTATTGTTACCATAATATTGATGATAAAAATAATAATTATTATAATAATTATAAAAATAATTGTGAAAATAATAATAATATCAAGAAGACTGTTACTATTATTACTAATAATAATAATAAAAATAATTATTATATTACTTATTAATAATAATAGTAATCATAATTTTGAAGATTATTTTTTATATTGCTATTTTTAAAATTTTTGTATATAGTTTATTTTATTATTTTATAAAAATTAAATTTTATGAATTTCTTAGATTAAGTGCGACAACTATTGACACACATAATTAAAAAATTAACTTATTTTTTTTAATTATAATTCTTCATAATTGACACACATAATTAAAAAATTAATTTATTTTTAAAAAAAATTGTAATTCTTCATAGTTTTATTAAGTTATTTTAATTATATAATTTCTAGAGTGTGTTTAACAAAATATTTCTTATTAACTTAAGTTTTTTTTAGATTAATATGAGTATTCAAACTAGATTGCGCAAATCATAACTAATTCTAAATATCTTGAAATTAATAAATATATACATTTTTATTAACTATCTTATTAAAATTAACAAATATATAAACTTTTATTAACTATCTTATAAACAATTAGTAACTCAAACCTGAGTTGTTAACTTAACTTCTTTTTTTTTTTTTTAACTTATAAACTTTTTTTTTTTGAGTTGTTATAAACAATTTGTTGTTAACGTAAGTAGTTAACTTAATTTTTTTTTTTTGATTTACGTGTGGTGTCCGGGCCAGTTTACGCGCACCACGACTAATCCACACGGTCCACTGAACATCCTGCAAGCCCAGTGAACAAGTAAGGCATCGCGGGGGTGACAGGCGTGCATGATAAGGTTCGAACCCATGTGCTGAGGAAGGGGACAAGCCCCTCCCACCACGAACCTGGCAGTAGTTAACTTAACTTTAATCAGCCTTGTTACGGTAAGATTGTGACTAATTTTTTATATCATTATTTTATCCCATTTAAATGCCTGAATATTTTTTTTGTTTTTAAATAATACAGCCTCGCGGTAAAACCAGGCACCGAGGCTACTTCAATCACTAAAGATTTCATTCCACACATTAGAATCTTTAATGAAATGAAATCAAATAAAATTTATTACTTAGAAATCCATTCAACTTCACAGCCTTTTAATCCTATAAAACAAGAATCAGGTGGCAGCAATGTCAAGATGCAGAACAACAACCAGACAACTAAGACATTCATGTTTTGGATTCCCGAAGGAAACCCCGAAACCAAACACATTACACCACGCAAGAACCCCTCTATCCACATCTTCATCGTCATCGTACCAAATGGGAAACATACTCCTGGTGGCTTATTTAACCAAGACCCTCTCCGAGTCGGGGACTCGTAGTCTGGACCCAGATTCAATTCCTCTATCAGAATCTCTGGTTCTCCAAATCCTACGGAGGAACTCTCTGGACAGCTCTAAGAAAATGGAGTTTTTCAAATGGTGTTCTCTCCGGCATATTTACAAACACTCGGTGAGCACATACTCTCAAATGTCTTCCACTTTGTGCCGTTCTGGGCACCTTGAAGAAGTTCCTAATCTGCTAAATTCAATGAAGAATGATGGTGTTGTTGTTGGGTCCGAGACTTTTAAGTTGTTGCTTGATCCATTTATTCGATCTGGGAAGTTTGACTCTGCACTTGACATTCTTGATCGCATGGAGGAATTAGGATCTAACCCGAACCCTCATATGTATGATTCTATTATCGTTGCACTTGCTAAGAAAAACCAGGTGGGTTTAGCATTGTCTATAATGTTTAAGCTTCAAGAAGCTTCTAATGGTGATGAAGAGAATGCTGTTGGTGTTTCACTTCTGGGCTGCGTTGCATGCAACGCGTTGTTGGTTGCGCTTCGAAATGGAGAAATGAAAGCTGAATTCAAGACTTTTTTTTTGCTAAATTGAGGAGGAAAGGGGGGTTTGAGTTGAATACATGGGGTTATAACATCTGTATTCATGCATTTGGTTTTTGGGGTGATCTGCTACTTCTTTGAGGCTTTTTAAAGAGATGAAGGGAAAGAGTTTGGCTTCTGGGTCACTGGATCCTGATTTGTGCACCTATAATAGCCTGATTCATGTTCTATGCTTGGCTGGGAGGGTGAAGGACGCAGTGATTGTGTATGAGGAATTAAAGGTGTCTGGTCATGAGCCTGATGCCTTTACTTATCGAATACTTATACAAGGGTTCTGTAAATCTTATCAAATGGAAGATGCAACGAAGATTTTTAGTGAAATGCACTACAATGGGTTCCTTCCAGATACCGTACTGTACAATTCTCTTTTAGAAGGGATGTTCAAGGCAAGGAAAGTTACGGAAGCATGCCAGTTGTTCGAGAAGATGGTTCAGGATGGAGTGCGGGCCTCATGTTGGACGTACAATATTCTGATTGATGGGTTGTGCAAGAATGGCAGGGCTGAAGCTGGTTACAATTTATTTTGTGGTTTGAAGAAGAAGGGTCAATTTGTGGATGCTGTTACCTACAGCATTGTTGTGTTGCTACTTTGTAGGAAAGTTCATCTTGAGGAAGCACTGCACTTAGTGGAAGAAATGGAGGAAAGCGGCTTTGTTGTTGACCTAATTACTATAACATCGCTCTTGATTGCATTTCATAAACAAGGTAGGTGCGATTGCACAGAGAGTTTGATGAAGCACATAAGGGATGTTAATCTATTGCCAAATGTTCTCAAATGGAGGGCAGATATGGAGGCTTCATTGAAAAATCCACCTAGAAGTAGAGAGGATTATATACTCCATTGTTTCCATCTACTGGTGGCCTCCAGGAAATTATGAGTTCAATAAGTTCCCCTAAGTCAAGGTCAGATGATGGTGCGACTGAGGATGAGAAGAGTTTGTCTGCTGACACTGATCAGTGGTCATCATCTCCGCACATGGATCATTTGGCCAATCAAGCAAAATCCACTGACCTTTCTTCTCAGCTATTTTCGCTGGCTAGGGGCCAGAGAGTTCAAGCTAAAGGGGCAGGCTCTTTTGATATTGATATGGTGAATACATTCTTGTCTATATTTTTTGCCAAGGGAAAGCTGAGCTGTCACGACCCGAATCCCGGGTCCATGACCGGCAACGCAAGAGGAGTGTCAAAAGGACACCCCACCTACGCTAAGCCTCAAAACAGACAAATCAAAAGAATAAGATATTCAAAAATACGCAACATTTTATAATCTTCAGAAATATTATATTACTCAAAACTGATGAAATCAAAGGATAGTCAAAACTCTTCATCAGTAATTAAAACAAAAATAATAATTCATAATACTCATTACATTGTCAAAATCCAAACTTAATTAAAACAGAGTAATAGTGGAGCGTCTAAGATATCGAATCAAAACAACCTTGAACAATAAATAAGGCATACCGACCCAAAACTGAAGAAGCAGAAACACTCAACAAAGTCCAACTGCTATCAGAAACTAAGGACCTGAAGTAATATTAAGAATGAGAGGTGAGTTCAACCAACTCAGTGAGGGAATAATATTTAATATATATTTTAGATTATTTTTCATGTAAATATTTTATCAGGTGATTTATCTTGATATACATATACATACTAAACATATTATCATAACATAGCGGAATACATGTCAGAGATCAGATGACACTCGAAGGTGACCAGATGACATCCGAAGGTGACCACTGTGGGATGATCAGTCACCACAGGCTGATGCCTTTCTCACCAGCTAGGTATACAGAATACTATGTGCACATAGGCTAACTACTCTCCGTTAGCATGGAGTTACTAACAAGTCCTATATCAAGACATAATAGATATTCACAGAATCATTAATTAAACATATATCATATCAGATAGAATTTAGCTCGACAGAATGCGAGTGCAAATTTCAAGAATAGATGAGTACTCGGAAAAGAAAGCAAAATATATAAATATTCAATATTCAAGAGATTAACTATTCGTACTCATCATATAATCAACATACATATTTACTTATATTATATGCATATTAAATATTATCCCACTCACCCGAAAAATATAAAACTAAAGGAACGTCATACGAAAGACCCGAAAATCCTATTGACGATCGTTAGGAGAACCTACAACAATATATGAAATATACTAAAAAACAACTCAAACAAAATATCTCAATGCATAAAATAAAACTAGGTTTACTCTCCTAGGTTTAGGGACTAAAACGATAATTATCCAAATAGGGACCAAAATGTAATTTTACCAAAACTAGACCAAACTGTAAATATATAACCATACTGAAATTGCACCCATAAACCATCCTTCATTCTGTCCAGAACGAACTAGGGACCTAAAAGTAATTTTTTATAAAGTTTAGGGACTAAAATGTAAATGCCCAAAATGTAGGGACCAAACTAAAAATATTCCAAATCAATTATCAAACTAATATTCATCAATCTTAACCTCACAATAACACTGTCCAGAATCTCAAAATACCATTAGGGATCAGATTATAATTTTCCCAAAGTTTAGGGACTAAACTGTAATTTCTTAAACTTAGGGACCAAACTGAAAATATTCCAAATCAATTATCAAACTGAGATTCATCATCCTTAACCTCATAATAACACTATCCAGAATCTCAAAATACCATTAGGGGTCAAATTATAATTTTCCCAAAGTTTAGGGACTAAACTATAATTTCCACAAATTGAGGGACCAAATTGAATTTTCGTCATCTTCAACCTCAAACCCAGAATTGTTCACGGATTACCTACTGTTCTTTCCAGACTTCCAACTCAAAATTCACAATTTACACAAATCATAACTCAACATCATCATCTTTACCAACAATCTATCAAAATCAACTAATTAATCAATTACCCACAACAAGCAACCTTATAACATTCAAATTAATTCATCAATTAACCTAAAACACATTTTCAAAACCCTAATATTTATCAAAACATAAATTTAAATTTCAAACAACACATTTATACATTTAACAACCTAAATCTTACCTTTAAAGTTATTTCCTCTCAATCTCTTTCCTTTCCCTTCTCTTCCCCTCTTTTCTATTCTTCTTCTTCTTCTCCCTCTCTTACGTTTGCTCTCAAAAATACAGCTCCCTCTTTTGTTCTTTTGTTTTATTTTTCTTCCTATTTATATTTATCAACTATTATTCAATTACCACAATACCCCTTATTCATTTTACTCACTTCTAAGCCTTTAAGGGTTTTGTTGCCTTTTCCTATTCCTTTTTATTTTTCAAAACATTACATGAGCTTAGCCTGCAAGTTGTTTGAGATATTCACTGATATGGGCGTGGACCCTGTGAGTTACACGTATAATTCTATCATGAGTTTTTTTGTGAAGAAGGGTTATTTCAATAGGGAATGGGATGTTTTTAATGAAATGGGTGAAAAGGTTTGCCCACCAGACATCGCAACATACAATTTGGTGATCCAAGGGTTCGGGAAAACGGGGAGAGCAGATCTAGCCAGCTCCGTTCTAGATAAGCTACTGAAGCAAGGTGGTTACCTTGACATTGTTGTGTATAGCACCCTGATTGATGCACTGGGAAAGGCTGGTAGGATTGATGAGGCTACCAATCTTTTTGAACAGATGAAGACTGGTGGATTAAATCCTGATGTGGTCACTTATAATATTATGATTGAAGTTCATAGCAAGACAGGTCGGTTGAAAGACGCATATAAATTCTTAAAAATGATGTTGGACGCAGGCTGCTTGCCAAACCATGTCACAGACACGACTTTGGACTTTCTAGCTAAAGAGATTGAAAAGCTAAGGTACCAAAAAGCATCAATTATGCGCCAAAAAGATGATTCTCCTTGAAACAAATTTTTCCTCACGAGAATGGTTCAAGGATCATAAGAATTAGTTGTGCTGGCAAGTGAATGATTCTCTCAAGAACTCCTTCCAGATAATATTGAAGCGAGCATTTGTACCATACCTGGGTTGAATCTGGCTCCATCTAGAGACATAAACTAGTTGTTCAAGTCAATGCCTCGCCACTCTGTTGCTGATTTTGACCAGCAGAATGCTGAATGGAACAGACTGGAACTCCAGATAGCCATCTGTACAACAAAAATCGCACTGACAAATCTTCCAGTTAAGCACGTAATGCACTGAACAAGTCGCTCTACAATGCTGAAGAGACAGAGGTACCTAAAAATGTTTAGTTGGGTCTTGGCTTCTGGTTTTCATTGTCTCTTGTTTCTCGGTTACTATAGTGACTTGATCTATGATTTTGTGCCAACTTCCAGGGGGACTGCCCACCATGCACGGTAGCAAGATCCAAGTAGCAATAAAACTATAAGAGCCAATACCAGACACCTGCACATATGGAAAATTGACCAATCATTCAAGAGATTTACTACTCGCGATTATCTGTTGAGTTAGCCTTAATAGATCGGAGATCTCTGGAACTTATTGCTCTCTACTCTTCTTTCAGTGGTCTCTGCATAACGTACTCCAAAAAAATCATCAGGAAAGAGGCCAATATGAAGCATGGACCGGCAGCGTGCATCCTAAATCTCCAACTCTGAATGGTGAAGCCAGTAGGTAATGTAATAAGCATTGAGCAGTATTGGATCGTAATGATCTTGATGTATCCCTTCAATGTCCCGTGCAGTCGAAGGCAATGTCTTTGTCTGTAAGTATCTGTCGCTGATACTTATTGTCATTTTGTTTGAGATCAAAATAACAGGACAGTTCTGCATGCTTCATTTGGTAGATACGAGTTTACTATTGTTTATGCTGGAGAGTGAAAGAATTTGGAGTTTTTTGAATTGCCCCCTCGAAATCACAATTGATAAGACCGACGTAATGGTAACAACAGATTGTTTCACACCCAAGATCTGTTTTACTCATTTAATTTTTTATGTCAAATTGTTTCCTCAAGCTCCTGATAGCTTGTAATGAAAGTTTTGATATTCTTCTTGCGAGTAGGGTGTTACTGTTAGGAGATCCAAACATTCAAACACACATAAATTTACGTGGTTCGGCAACTTGCCTACTCCACAGAGCTACTGGTTTGTATTAATCAAGCTCAAAAGCAATACAAACAACAAAACAAGAAGGAGGAGAAAACTTCTCAACTCAACTCAACTCAACTCTCACCCTTAGCTCTCTCTCTGTGTTTCTCTCTATTTCGTGTTCTATATCAGCTATCAATACACCTTCTATTTATAGCTGAGGAGGGAGATGATTGTTCAACAATGGTGGGCAAGTTAGGCACCCACCATTTGACTATAACTTCAACCATGGCTGTCACCGACCATGGCTGCCACCGATCATTTGTGTCCAAACACATAACAATCTCCCACTTGGACACAAATGATGTTAGGTCTGTCTTTTAATCTTCAAGACCAACTGAAGCTTTACACAGCTTTAGTTTATCGAGAGTAACTCTTTTGGTTAACATGTCAGTTGGATTCTTGCTTCCACAGATCTTTTCAAGTAACAGTTGTTCATCGTCGAGCAATTGTCTGATGAAGTGATATTTGATCTGTATGTGCTTTGTTCTAGAGTGAAATGCTGGATTCTTGGCAAGGAAGATTGCACTCTGACTGTCACTATACAAAGTACCTTTTCCATGCATCTTGCCCAATTCTTGCAGGAAACTCTGTAGTCATACTATCTCTTTTGCAGATTCTGAAACTGCAATATATTAAGCTTTTGTCGTTGAAAGAGCAACTATCTTTTGCAAGGTAGAACTCCAAGAAACACCAGTGCCTCCTAGAGTGTATATATAACTTGTAGTACTCTTTCTGCTATCAACATCTCCTACTAGATCAGCATCTACAAAGCCTTCAAGTTTCAAACCGTCAGCTGTGAAAATAAGACATGTCTCCGATGAGCCTTTTAAGTACCTCATGATCCATTTCACTGCCTCCCAATGCTGCTTTCCAGGATTGCTCATATATCGGCTTACAACTCCTACTGCATGGGCAATATCTGGTCTAGTACAGACCATAACATATATCAAAGAGCCGATAGCTGAGGCGTATGGAATCTGGTCCATGTATCCACGTTCTAGCTCAGTTTTTGGTGACTGGTCTTTACTGAGCTTGAAATGATTCCTAGAGGTGTACATACTGGTTTAACATTATCCATACTAAACCTACTGAGAACCTTCTTCACATACTCTGTCTGTGAAAGCTTTAGTATGTCTTTGTCTTTGTCTCTGATGATTCTCGTGCCAAGTATTTGTTTAGCAGCTCCCAGATCCTTCATTTCAAACTGTTTTGACAATTGTTGCTTTAGCTTGTCAATCTCTTCCATGTTGGATCCTGCAATCAACATATCATCCACATATAGCAGTAGAATGATATAAGAGTTGTCAAAATGTTTGACATAGCAACAATGATCAGCCTGACATTTTGTGTATCCTGTACTACACATGAAGTTGTCAAACTTGTTGTACCACTGTCTTGGAGCTTGCTTCAAACCATATAGGCTCTTCTTCAGCTTGTAAACTTGGCTCTCCTTTCCTGGTATTGCAAACCCCTCTGGTTGTTGCATGTAAATATCTTCCTTCAACTCTCCATGAAGAAATGCTGTTTTTACATCTAATTATTCAAGATGTAAATTTTCTGCAGCTACTATCCCCAGGATAACTCTGATCGTTGTAAGCTTCACAATTGGAGAAAATATCTCAGAATAGTCGATCCCTTTCTTTTGTTGAAACCCTTTTACAACAAGTCTTGCCTTGAACCGTTTGCTTCCATCATGCTCAGTCTTTACTCTGTAAACCCACTTGTTTTGCAAAACCTTCTTTCCTTCAGGAAGTTTAGTTAACTCCCAAGTCTTGTTCTTCAACAATGACTCCATCTCATCCTTCATGGCTAACTCCCATTTGCTTGAGTTTCCATCTTGTAAGGATTCTTCATAATTTAATGGTTCACCACCATCTGTCAGCAAAATATAATTTAGTAAAAGTGTGAACCGTTGTGGAGGCTTTATAGTCCTTGAAGACCTGCGAACAGCTGGTTCACTTGGCTCTGCATTGTCTTGTGTAGAAGTGGTGGGTACTGAAGAGCTTGAACTCTCTTGTAAGGACTCTTGAGTGGTAACATCGGGAAGCCCTTCTAATTGAATGAATTCAAATTTTTATGGACTCGTATCTGAATCAGTTATCTCTGGTTCTGCACTTGATCTGTCTTTGTACAAAACTGTCTCGTTGAAGATCACGTTCCTACTTCTGATAATCTTCCTGTTTTGATCATCCCAAAACCGAAATCCACATTCTTCATCTCCATAGCCAATAAAGAAACATTTCTTTGATTTGGCATCCAGCTTGTTGCGAGCATCAGAGTCTACATGCACATAGGAAACACACCCAAAGACTTTTAGGTGAGAAAGCTGTACTTCTTTTCCTCTCCAGACTTCCTCGGGCAGTCTGAACTCCAAAGGAACTGATGGTCCACAGTTGATCAAGTAAACTGCAGTATAAACTGCATCAGCCCAGAATGTTTGAGGTAACCTAGAATGCAACCTCATGCTCCTAGCTCGTTCATTGATGGTCCGATTCATCCGTTCAGCAATGCCATTCTGTTGTGGTGTGCCTGGAACTGTCTTTTCCATTCTGATACCGTTGACAGCGCAATACTCCTTGAAACCTCCATCAATGTATTCTCCTCCATTATCAGATCATAAGCATTTCAGCTTCAAACTTGATTCAGTCTCAACCATAGCCTTCCATTTCTTGAAAGTGTCAAACACATCAGATTTATTTTTCAGAAAGTAGACTCATACCTTTCTGCTGAAGTCATCAATAAAAGTCATATAGTACCGAGAACCTCCAAGAGATGCTACTGGAGCTGGTCCCCATAAATCTGTGTGCACCAGTTCTAGCTTTCTTGGTTTTAAGGTCCTACCAACCTTTAAGAAACTGAGCTTCTTCTGTTTTCCGAGAACACAGCTTTCACAAATGTCTAGATCAACATTTTTTTAACTCTGGCAGCTTTCCCTTTGACTGAAGTATCTTCATCCCCTTTTGACCCATATGGCCGAGTCTACAATGCCATAGCTGCGCCTGATTTTCTGCTTCAGTAGAGGCAATTATATCTGCTGATCTTGTGGTCATATACAGAGTGTCGTTTTCTTTCCACGAGCCAAAACCATTGCTCCCTTTGATACCTTCCACATTCTTACAGAGAAAAGGATTGAATGGCCACTATCATCAAGTTGTCCGACCAAGATCAACTTCTTCTTTAGTTCAGGAACATGCCTTACATTTTGCAAGTTCCATATAGATCCATTCATTGTCTTAATTTGCACATCTTCTATACCCACAATATCTAATGGTTGTCCATCGGCCAGATAGACTACTCCATAATTTCCAGTAGTATAATTTTGCATCATTTCATGATGTGGAGTATAGTGAAATGAAGCTCCAGAATCAAGAACCCAATCATCAATAGGACTATGTATAGCAAGAATCAAAGCATCCTGTACCTCGTCTGTAGTGGCATTTGCAAAATCAGCTTCGGGTTTCTTTGGTTTTGTGCAGCTCCTCATAAAATGACCAGGTTTGCCACAATTCCAACATTCAACCTGCTTCCTGGATTCAAACTTGCTTTTACTTTTGTACCTGGATTTTGATTTGCCTCTGGATAAGCCTCTATCTTGTCTCCTTCCTCGAGTGTTGATGTTGAAAGCTGAACCTGAACTTGAGCTTTCACCTGAGTCTTTCCTTCGTACTTCTTCAGCTAAGATCAAGTCTCGAATGTCATCATATTTTAATTTGGATTTTCCGGCTGAGTTGCTTACGGTTGTTCTCATACCTTCCCAACTGCTTGGAAGTGAAGCTAGCAAAATAAGTGCTCGGATCTCATCATCAAACTCAATTTCAATAGACGACAATTGATTTGTGATGGTGTTGAAATTATTAAGATGCTATGTAACAGAGGTGTTTTCTGTCATCTTCAGGTTGAACAGCTTCTTCATCAAGTGCACTTTGTTATTTGCTGACGGCTTCTCATACATCCCAGACAAGGCTTCCATCAATCTTGCTGTGGATTTCTCTTTTGTAACATTATGAGCAACTCTTCTTGATAATGATAGTCGGATAATGCCCAAGACTTGTCTATCAAAAATTTTCCAATCTTCTTCTGACATGTTTTCTGGCTTGCTCCCCAACAGAGGAAGATGAAGTTTCTTCCCATATAGATAGTCTTCAATTTGCATTTTCCAATATCCAAAATCAGTTCCATCAAATTTTTCAATTCCTGCAGCCTTTATTTCATCAGCCATTTTTACTCTTTCTTCGATTCGAATCTCAAAAATCTGACCTTACAGATGTGTCCGGAATGGCCAAAAATGCTGGAAACGACACTTAGATCACCCCAATTGGACTTCGGATGGCTCCGATTTAAACAATCAAAGTTTGGGATAACTGGACGCTGCAGATAAAGCCACGTGGCAAGAGGAATAGTCCCTGCGCCACACCGAATCAAAACCCAGTTATGCTGACGGGGCTAGATGACGTGTTAGACACGCAGTAAATATGGGACCCACCCAATCTGACGTGGCCGATCCACGAAGATTTTCGCCTGACATGGCAGTGGTGACATGACCGATGACATGGTTGGTTAACCGGTCAGACGGCTGATGTGGCAGGTGACTTGGCTGCTGACTGTGTCGAACGGATGACGTGTCTGCTGACGTGGCAGTGTCGAGTTGCAGGAAACGGCGAGGAAGACGCGTGAGGTGCGTTGGGCTCGTCGGTGCGCGTGGGCAGTGTTGTGGACGGCGCGTGCGGTCATGCAGGACGTCGGATTTTCACCAGTGAATTCCTCTCGTCGTCCTCTTCATGGTGGTATATTGAAAAACACGTTTTGAGAACTTTGATTTTTGAGTTTGAATCAAACACCATCTTTTTCAAGAACTTTGAAGAACAGGCTCTGATACTAGTTGTTGGGAGATCCAAACATTCAAACACACATAAATTTACGTGGTTCGGCAACTTGCCTACTCCACGGAGCTACTGGTTTGTATTAATCAAGCTCAAAAGCAATACAAACAACAAAACAAGGAGGAGGAGAAAACTTCTCAACTCAACTCTCACCCTTAGCTCTCTCTGTGTGTTTCTCTCTATTTCGTGTTCTATATCAGCTATCAATACACCTTCTATTTATAGCTGAGGAGGGAGATGATTGTTCAACAATGGTGGGCAAGTTAGGCACCCACCATTTGACTATAACTTCAACCATGGTTGCCACCAAACATGGCTGTCACCGGCCATTTGTGTCCATACACATAACAGTTGCTATAATCGACAATGTCCTTTGGGAGGCATGGAAAGCTTGCTGGTAAATTATTGATGATTATTTATTAGAGGTGACTGAAATAGACTTTGCTTATCCATCCTTTCAGAAGTGGATGTGAACACTATTCGCACTATGAAAGCATATTGATACTGTGGCAATATCAACCTTTGGCATGTTGTGTGGCTATCGGAAAACATGACTGACTCTCTATGGCACAAGGTGGCCTTATCACAGGCTAACAGTATTTCTTGAAAGTGTAAAGTGCATCTTGCATTTCCTAAGTTGCGAAGGTAAAGAATGATAGACATGTTTTTTTAGTATTCACCATCAAAAAGCAGGTCCGTAATAAATGAAAAATAAAAAACCAAAATGCTTTGGCGTGCTTTGGAGCATAGTTATGAACCTGGGTTAATCTAAAATCGTTTCAAATCATAAAAGATCAGTGATGTAATTAACGCGGTCAAATTTGAATAGCTTACCGAATTAATTCAAAACCCTAGTGACCCAAAAAGTGAAAATCAACTTTTTTATATATTTTTATATTTCTAATAAACCCTAAAAATTAAAAACTAATCTATAGATACATAGCCTCACATTTTTTTTATAGCATATTGTTAGATTGTTTCTTAGATATACATATATAACTTATATTCACATAAATTATTTTTTTAATTTTTTGATATTAAATAATTATATTACATTTCAGGTTTTGTATTTTTTTAATACTTTACATCTACATAAATCATCTCTTAACTTTAGTATAAAATAACTATATATAACCTAAATTCACATAAAATAATTTTTAACTTTTCAAAATCAACATAAATTATTTCTTAACTTTTCGATATAAAATAACTATATATAGACTATATTTATATAAATTATTTAACTTTTCAATATGAAATAATTATACTATATTTTTTTTAGGATCATCTTAACTTTTTGATATGGGATAATTATACTACACTTCATGCCTTACACACTTTTTAATATAGCCCACATCCATATATATTATTTCAAAACAAATCATATATAATATTAAAACCTCAAACATAATTTTTATTATTTTTCTAAATTGATTTGAGTTAACTCAAAACTTTGCCTTAGTCAGGTTAAACCTATTCCCAAGTTTAATAACTATGCTTTGGAGAAACAATTATCAAGTATACTGACTTGTAAATTTTAGTGTAGTCGTTATCATGTCTGATCTCTACATATTTAAATGGAACATCTTCTTGCCCCATGATGTTCGTTTGATAAAAACTAGCATATTTTTATATAGTGCATGCGCGTAGCAAACAATGCTCAGTCTGGTTCTATTGTTGTTTATTCTGAAACACTTCTTAGAGGCCAACTATTTTATGAATATATATCTACTCCGAAATAATTGCAATGAAAAGAAAAGGAAATGGTGTCAAAAACTAAAAAACGAGGCATACAATAAAAAATGGGGTAGTGCAAAAATCTATGAGTTTGAGATTTATAGTAAAACTACTTTATATTGAAAGTTTGATCTTTAAATTTTATAGTCCTTTTCAATGTATGAAACAATGATTGTAAAGACCATCGAGATGTAGCTTCAGTTAATACTGTGAGAATGATCAAAGATTTTTTATTTAAAAAACAACCACTGATAAACTAGCAGTAGTATTTGGAATTGGAGTAGTTAGCAATCTTTTTTGTAAATTGATCTTTCTATACAAAAAGAGAGCTAGCATGACAATTGATAAATCAGATAAATGTAAATTTGAAATGAATATGAGCATTACACAAATTTATAAAAAAACACCTTCGAAGAAATTCTAATGCATCAAAGAAAATTCTACATTATCCTTTTCCATTTAAAATATGAAGAGAGTGGTGCCATCCTTCCCCACAAAAATACCTCCATGAGGACCTTACATGTTTTTATTTCTATATGATTCTAATTTTTAATATTTGTGTACGCACCAACTGAACTCTAAATGATATTATTCCTTGTAAAGATCAACAAGCATAACAAATAAAATAGGTTCTTACATACTAACAGGAAGGATTCTTACAAACAGAAGATAATTTCTCTGAAAAAAACTAAAGAGACCATCCAAAACGTAAATTACAATGAAACTTATGTTCAAAAAAAAAAGGAGAGAGGTTCCTGTTCCTTAAATACAATGCCTATATATACCAAGATGATCAAGTCACATAGAACCATAGAAATAATATCCGTAAAAAAAATAAAAAAAATTATGATATTAACTCAAATGTATATTTTTACATGAATACAAAATCTTGCACAAACCCTAATCATCTTAACCCCAACACAACAACACGGATAACATATATAGGGAAAATAATCACAGAATCAAAGTCAAATTATAAATCTGTCACATTAAAAAAACCCAAACAAAAGAGAAAATCCAAGCAAGATAAGTCAGACAAGATAAATCAAAAGAAGTGCCTGACCAGGAAGAGAAGAGCTCCCTCCACTCCCAATAAATTTTATATTTTTCAACATGATAAATTTACTAAAACAACCTCTATTTTAAAATTAGTTTAAGTTTTTTTTAGAGGCATTTTTTTATTTTCATGTGGGTTTTCTTTGTTATAATAAGGTTGTTGGAGGGGTAAATTAGTATTTTGTAATAATTAAAAATATATAAAAACCCCTATCATGCACATGGAAGGACACTGTAACGATTCGACAGTGCTTGCACCATCCTTCTATGGTTAATTTTTTTTTTTACTATGTTATTGGATTCCTCATGATGTTCTCTTCCTCGACAAGTGGTGCATATAGAGTTTTGTTGGACAAATTGTCTTCGGAACAATTTTTTTCTCTTCTCTCTTGAAACTTGTGTCTGTCATTTAAAATTTTAGAGAAGTCATCTTGGATGAGTATATTTGAGTATTAATTTTTATTTTTTTATAAGTCTTTTTTTTAGTTTTTTCAATTGCATCCTTCAATCTTATTTTTTTTATATTTTTTTTAGTTTTAAAATTCAGTCCTGATTCTTCTTTTTCTCCCTTCATTTTCTTTTATCTCTTTTGTAAATTCTTAACTGTTTTTAATTTTATTATTTAATCAAAAAAATATTTTTTTGATTTTTTAAAATTTGATATTCATTCTATTAATCGTTTCTTCTTTAATTGTTATGTAAAATTGATATTTCTTTTCAATTTAGCACTTGCATCCAAAATTATTCATCCTATAATTTGTTTTTTCTTTTCAAATCTAATCCTTATTATTTTAATTGTTATCTCTTTCTTTTTTAATTTTTTTTTATAATTGATTTTTTTAAAATTATCATAGTTTGAAATTTGATTTATTAAAATTTGGGCTTTGTGATTTTTTCAAGTTTGATGCTTTCAATCAAATGCCCTGAATCACAGGTTATCATCATTTTTTATAGTTATTTTATTTTTTGATCTAATTACTCGATGTTGAATTTTTTTATAAAAAAATAGGTTTCATGATCTTCTTTATTTTTTTTATAGAGTTATAGTAGTTTCATGACCTAGAATATGAATTTGACAACTTAATTCGAGTGAGTTCACACCTTTTTTTTCTTCTAGATCCTTCTGTGTTGTTAGCTTTTTTTTCTTTTTATTTCTTCCTTTAATATTTGATCCATTAAAAATTAATTTTTATTGTTTTTCTATATTTGATACTACCAATCAAATAGCCCAAAATATGTGTTTTATAGGCTAATAAGGTTTAATATCATTATTTTTTTAGATTTTTTTCATTTCATAATTTGATGTTGGTCTTTTTAAAAATTAGATTTCATGAATTAATTTATTTTTCTATTAGATTATCTTGATTTCATAACTTGATTTGTGGTTTTGGCAGGTTAACTCAGACAACCTCAAGCCTTTTTCTAGCTTACAATTGCTATTTGTTTTTTTAATCTTCTTGTATGTTTTTTTAGTTTTGTTTTTTAATATTTAATTAATCGAGAATTAGGTTTTTGAGGTTTTTTAAATTTCTTACTTCTGGTAAAATAATTCGAGTCATAAATTTAATGAGTTAATATGAATTGATATGCATTTTTATTTTTTTTATTTTTTATTTTTATTATTAAACATTGATTTTTCTTATTCAACATTAATTTTTATTCTTTTTTAAAATGCACATCATCTTAACATTATTATTTTTCTCAACTTCATAGCTAGCAGTTTATGTAAAACTTAGCAAAAATTGTTTATATAAATATTAATGTTTCTTTTAAAAAATGAAAATGGTGATTGATGATTATAGTAAATAAAATTAGCAACTGATCGGTTTAAAAAATAATTTATAATAATAATAATAATATAATTTATTAATTAATACTGGAAATAGTCAATCAACGATTGTCATGGCTAATCCTCATGGATTGGTTCAAGTGGCGACAAATAAATTTTATATGTGCAACCATTTTTGTATTTTTCATTTATATGTCCAAGAAATCCTTATTTTTGTGTTTGGTCGATGACCCTCGTTATATGTGCAACCAAATCACACGTCAAGATCCGTTTCGGCGAGGGCAATTGTTATCCTGTTTTGGAATGTGTCGGTCATGGTGTTTTAATGTTTTTTTTTTATATATATATATAAATATATATAAATAATTTTATTTTTTAAAATTTATTCTTGATTTTAATATATTAAAATAATATAAAAATTAATTTTAAATAAAATTTAAATTAAAAAAATATTTTTTCACTTTGAAACTAAAATTTTAAAAAAATATTAGATATTGAAGCAATTTACTGTTTTTAAAGAGGATTTAACATGTATTTGATATTGTAGTTTAAATTATTTTTTAAAAAAATATTTTTTATTTAAAAATATATTAAAATAATTTTTTAATTTTTAATATTTATATATTAAAATTATTGAAAATTAATAAAAAAATATTAATTTAATAATCTTCAAGAGAAATTAAAAAATAAAAATTACAAAATTTCTAAACATTCATTTAAACTTAAAAAACAGCATGACGTTGATGTAAACGAACATAAAAAGATCAATTTGTTATAAATAAATAAAGGGCTAATTACAATATTAATACATTATCTTTTACTCTCTTTTTTAATCTAGTATATAAAATTTAATATTTTTTTATTTAGATATATCGATCCAAACAAGTGTTTCAGCCTGTCTTTCATTACTTTAACTATTATTTGATAACACATTATTTAACTTTAAAGGATATAGTAATTATTTTTTAAAATATTTTTTATTTAAAAATATATTATTATTTTTTAATATTAAAATATCAAAATGATGTAATTTTAAAAAATATTAATTTTAAATTAAAAAATATTAATTTTTGTAAATTAATTTTTAAATAAAAAGACGCTCGAAATCACTGCTTATACTTTATCTTTTGTTTTATTTTAATAAAATACATGGACTTTTTTGTTATTCATCATGTTTTTAATGTTTCCATCAAATACTTTTTTTTTTTAATTTATCGTAGAGTTCACAAAATTAAGATCTAAATAAAATAATATTTGAGTGAAAGATCTAGAACATAAAACAGTCCCTGTCTTCCATCTCGCGTTGCCCCAAAATCCTGTTTGATTCTAACACAAATAGTTTTTTAGAAAAAAAGACAACTTTCAAAGACCGCCATAGACCACGCAACAAGGAATGGAATATCCTTTTGGGCACTATTAAATATTTGATTTTAGGCTGCATGCCAAACTACGACGAGACCCACTCTCCCTATATATCTATAGCTGTAAGACAATGCTGACGGAATCGGGTTTGCCGATTTTAGGGAGATAACAACGATGGCGAAGAAGAACACACCAGGTATTTCACCCTCCCGCTTTTTGGGGATTGTGGTTTTTTCTCTCTGCTTCTTCGTTCCAAAATCTGTGTTGGGTGTGAAAAAAGAGCTGCGATTTCGAAAAAATGGAGAGTTCAAGATACTGCAAGTGGCAGATATGCACTATGCGGATGGCAAGACCACGTCTTGCCTCGATGTGTTCCCAAATGAGATGCCTACTTGCTCTGACCTCAACACCACTGCCTTTGTTGAGCGCATAATTCAAGCAGAGAAGCCCGATTTTATTGTTTTCACTGGTACCCCTTATACTCTTATTTACCCTTTCCTTTTCTAATTCCTAGTTATGTTCTTGGTTCTGATTTTTTTTCTTTTTTCTTTATTCTTTTTTGGTCTGTATATGATTGTTATTCTGAAATTTGGATATAAAAAACAAAACCCAGTTGTTAATTTGTTTACCGAAGCATGTTTCGTAATTTGGTAATAGTATGTATGGCATGTAATGGGTAAGCTCTAAAAAGTATGCTCCTTTCACAATCTGAGCTAATGGAAGTATTATTGGCACATTGGGAAATAGGGGATAACATCTTTGGCTTTGATGCCACGGATGCTGCAAAATCACTGAGTGCTGCATTTCAGCCTGCAATTGCATCAAACATCCCGTGGGCTGCTGTTTTGGGGAACCATGACCAAGAATCCACTTTGTCGAGGGAAGGGGTCATGAAACATATTGTTGGCCTTAAGAATACTCTCTCTCAAGTCAATCCCGCGGAGGTACACATCATTGATGGTTTTGGGAACTTTAACCTGGAGATTGACGGGGTTCAAGGTTCACGATTTGAAAATAAATCAGCTCTTAATCTTTACTTCCTTGATAGCGGAGACTACTCCACAGTTCCTGCAATCCCTGGCTATGGTTGGATTAAACCCTCTCAGCAGCTTTGGTTCCAACGCACCTCTGCGAAACTTCGGGTAAGAACACCACTCTTTTATACGGTTGAAGTAATTAGTAGGTCAGGTCACTGTATGCTTTACTTTCATCATTTATCTGTAAAAAGAGTCACTAGTTTGTCTACACACAAGTAGAATCTAACATTATGCATAGTATAAACTTCTAGAAGGTGCATTAGCTTAATTATTAGCTGTTGGATTCCCATTTTTCCCTTTCAATCCAGAGAGCATACATGAGACAGCCAGAGGCTCAGAAAGGACCTGCACCTGGGCTGGTGTTCTTTCACATCCCATTGCCTGAATTTGCAAGTTTTGATTCATCAAACTTCACAGGAGTGAGACAAGAAGGCATTAGCTCTGCTTCTGTGAACTCGGGCTTCTTCACAACCATGGTAGAAGCTGGGGATGTGAAAGCTGTTTTCATCGGACATGATCATCTCAATGACTTCTGTGGTAAGCTTACTGGTATACAACTTTGTTATGCTGGGGGTTTTGGATACCATGCCTATGGGAAGGCAGGGTGGTCAAGGAGAGCGAGGGTGGTGTTGGCATCTTTGGAAAAGACAGTGCAAGGAGGTTGGGGAGTTGTCAAGTCTATAAAAACATGGAAGCGCCTTGATGATGAACACCTTACTGCTGTAGATGGTCAGGTCCTTTGGAGCAAGAGCCATGCTGGTAAGTGCTTGCTGAACAACCCTTAATTAGTCATCTGTACTTGTTTTAAACTTTACTTGGCGTACAATGGATAGTATCTCTTAAGGACATCCATGCGGAGCATGTCACCAAGAACTGGTAGGACCTTCAAAATTGAAGCTTTCTTCTTTGTATGTTGGCATATCGGTGCGTTATGCTTTCTTGCATGTGTTCTGGCAAAGAATTGAAACCATTTAAATTACTTAAGATCAATGACCTGTAATGCTGGCTGATACTAATTTGCCTTCATCTTTTTATCAAAATGTTCTTTGTTCACTTGCCATTTCCAAATTGATAATAAGTTTCATTTTTCTCATCCTTGAATTACTGTATGGCATTGTGTAGTTAATTGTCACTACCATGATCTTCTTGCTCATGACTTCAGAAAATTTAGCATATGAAAGGCTGTGTAGTTAAATATCAAGGACCATAATCTACAACCTATAAATATAAAAAAATTTAGGCTGCTATTACTTGTGCACATTACCCAATCAATTTCCTGTTAATAAGAAGCTTAAAATCCTGATGATTCTTCATAGAAATATGATAGAGAAAATGTACCTATTGGATAGAATGACATACTCAATTGTCAGAACCATTGTCTTCTAATACTATGAGTTAAGACCAAATTATTTTTGTTGTCATTCTTTTGTTACAGATGTTTCGTAGTTAAGCAACAAAGTACATAAGACATTGAAAATGCGTGCAGTGCTTGCTAGGTTGTTCACTTATGCGTTATGCTGCAAAAAATCATGCTTGATTTTCTCTCTGCCCCATTCACTTGATTATGAAAAGATATATCCCAGGAACATGGTTTCCCCCGCTCTATGTCATTTCATACCAAAGTGAGGCACATGTTCTCCTTTTCACATCACTTGCCTTGTGTTTCTCTGATGTCAGTAACTGTTAGAGAAATTTAGGAGAGAAGGTAGGAAGGGAGCTCTAACTTATCTTATATTACTCTCAAATGAAAGGAAGTCCTGGACTTGGACTTGTATTACAATTCACTCAACACATATATTTATACTAGTGTATGGATAATTCTAGATACTTAATAGGATAACAATATCATTAATACTTATATATGCTTGTTGAAGAAGTAAAAGGACACTTGATGTAGACTTTAAAATTAATTCCAACACTCCCTCTTAATTTTAAAAATCTAACAATCCTTGAAATTATAAAATGTTTTGCCGATTCTTGCAAACTTTCTTATTCTTGTTACCATTTCCTTCGGCAGACAATCATTGCCTTGTTGTAGCTACTGTCACAGTATAGTTGGTTGGAAGACTTCGTTGCTGCCATAATTTCCTTTTTCTTACATCTTCATCTTGAGCATCTCTTCAATCTCTTTGCTTTAGCAATTGTATTTGTCCTGACGTGGCTACTGAGTCATTTTTCTTCTCTTGTCATTATTGCTACATTTCATTAGTCAAACATCTCTCTTTCAAGATTTGGTTTTTCAGGTGACGTTTGCATTTGCCCAACTCTTTATCGGATTGCTGCCTTCTATCACGCCTCCTTGTCCATTTTCCATCTCTTTTAGCTAGAGTTCTCTCTTCTTCTCTTCATATGGGATCTCTTGTACCACCTCATCTGTTATATAAGAACCTTTCACCTTCACCTAGCCTTTCTTGGCTTCTTCTGTGTTTCTCTTTATGGACTTGGACTACAATATTCTCAGCACTTACGTTTATACTAGTCTATGGATAATTCTAGATACTTGCATCTATGAGAATTAAAAAGACACATTGGAATTAATTCGCAAATGTTTTGTTGGTCAGGAGGTAATGCATTCCTGTTTTCTGTTTCATGCCATCCCTTGTTTGTTTAGTCCTTTTCGTTTCCTTTGAACAGGAGTCCGTAGAAAGAAGCAGACTGGCAGCCCTGAGTAACGAGCACAGAAGATGGCTTAACACCGTGGAAGTGAGAAGCGGAAATGTTCCACATATTTGTAACCTTATTCATCGATTTTGATATACGTGTCCTCGAAGTATATGTAAACAGTGAAGGTAATTACAACAGACAATAATGGATAATCATGTTTTAGGAAGGTTCTGTAATTCTTCTAAAAAAATTTCTAAAATTTGATGATAAAATATTGGGATTTTTCGTTTATTAACACTTCAAAGAAAAAAAGTATCAAAATATTTAGTGTAAGTTGTTAATGTATCTATAAAACACGAGATTTAAAGTTGTTGCTAATATAAAACACAACATTTCAAAAAATAATTTATGAAATTAGTTGGCATAAAAAATTTTTTATAAAAAAAGTGGACTTTGAAGGCATATTGAATCTCTAATTACAATAATATCGGTATACAAGATGGATGATGAATTGATGAATTGAATGATATAAAAGAAAATTTATTAATGGTGACTAGAGTGTATCTTACAGTTACAAGAAAAAGATAGCCCCAGCACCGAGAAATGTCGTGTCTTATATTTGATCTTTAAAAACAAAATCATGTATGCTTGCTGAGTCTGGGAATCGAAGTCATTGACCTTTTGAATTGTCTCTTAATTACTGATGAATTTTTCCTCTACGGATGGTTTGAAAACGAAATTGAAGGAATTGCAGTGGGGGTGACCGAAACTCTGTCAATTGTCATCCTACTCGAACATCTGGTTGAACCACAGTGTGTTTGATTCAACTAGATGTCCAACATTCAGTCCTTGTTGGTGATATTCAGTCAGAAGTCATATAGAATGTATTAGAAATGCTGCAGAAAATATTGTGAATTCTGTGAAAATTGTTGCGGAGAAGGTGTCGAAGGATTAAAGCCTTCAGTTGAGAAGGCACCTTAGTGAAACCTGCAACTGTATCATATAAGGGTGAAGCTCGATAATCTCTTGATTCTACAAAGAAAATGATACAAGGAACTGTGCTGGGATGATCAGAAGACTTCCTGAAATCTTGGGAAAGCGCAGAGCTATCCCCAGGCCATGAAGCACACGAAAGGCAGCGATAAAAAGTGATAAACATAATAGTAATAATAATTATTATAAAAATAATTGTGAAATAGTAATAATATCAATAAAACTGTTGCTCTGATAATATTAATAATAAAAATAATTGTGAAAAGAGTAATAATATCCATAAGACCATTATTATTATTATTATTATTATTATTATTATTATTAACAATAATACTAATAGCGATAATAAAAAAATTATAATTTTAAATTTTATTTTTTATATTGTTATTATTTAAAAAAAAATTATATAGTTTATTTTATTATTTTATATTTAATTTATTAAAAATTAAATTTTATGAATTTTTTAGATTGAGTATGAAAATTATAATGAATTGACTCACAGGTTTAAAAAATTAACTTATTTTTTAAAAAAAAATTATAATTCTTCGTATTTTTATTAAATTATTTTAATTATATAATTTGTACAGAGTGTTTAACAAAATATCTCTTGTTAACTTAACTTTAATCAGCCTTTTTACAATCTTATCGCAACTAATTTTTTATATCATTATTTTATCCCATTTAAATGCCTGAATATTTTTTTTGTTTTTAAATAATACAGCCTCGCGGTAAAACCAGGCACCGGGACTAGTTCAATCACTAAAGATTTCATTCCACACATTAGAATCTTTAATGAAATGAAATCAAATAAAATTTATTACTTAGAAATCAATTCAACTTCGCAGCCTTTTAATCCTATAAAACAAGAATCAGGTGGCAGCAATGTCAAGATGCAGAACAACAACCAGACAACTAAGACATTCATGTTTTGGATTCCCGAAGGAAGCCCCGAAACCGAACGCATTACACCACGCAAGAACCCCTCTATCTACATCTTCATCGTCATCGTACCAAATGGGAAACATACTCCTGGTGGCTTATCTAACCAAGACCCTCTCCGAGTCGGGGACTCGTAGTCTGGACCCAGATTCAATTCCTCTATCAGAATCTCTGGTTCTCCAAATCCTACGGAGGAACTCTCTGGACAGCTCTAAGAAAATGGAGTTTTTCAAATGGTGTTCTCTCCGGCATATTTACAAACACTCGGTGAGCACATACTCTCAAATGTTTTCTACTTTGTGCCGTTCTGGGTACCTTGAAGAAGTTCCTAATTTGCTAAATTCAATGAAGAATGATGGTGTTGTTGTTGGGTCCGAGACTTTTAAGTTGTTGCTTGATGCATTTATTCGATCTGGGAAGTTTGACTCTGCACTTGACATTCTTGATCACATGGAGGAATTAGGATCTATCCCGAACCCCCATATGTATGATTCGATTATCGTTGCACTTGCGAAGAAAAACCAGGTGGGTTTAGCATTGTCTATAATGTTTAAGCTTCTAGAAGCTTCTAATGGTAATGAAGAGAACGCTGTTGGTGTTTCACTTCCGGGCTCCGTTGCATGCAACGCTTTGTTGGTTGCGCTTCGAAATGGAGAAATGAAAGCAGAATTCAAGACTGTTTTTGCTAAATTGAGGGGGAAAAGGGGGTTCGAGTTGAATACATGGGGTTATAACATCTGCATTCATGCATTTGGTTGTTGGGGTGATCTGACTACTTCTTTGAGGCTTTTTAAAGAGATGAAGGAAAAGAGTTTGGCTTCTGGGTCACTGGATCCTGATTTGTGCACCTATAATAGCCTGATTCATGTTCTATGCTTGGCTGGGAAGGTGAAGGACGCAGTGATTGTGTATGAGGAATTAAAGGTGTCTGGTCATGAGCCTGATGCCTTTACTTATCGAATACTTATACAAGGGTGCTGTAAATCTTATCAAATGGAAGATGCAACGAAGATTTTTAGTGAAATGCAGTACAATGGGTTCCTTCCAGATACCATAGTGTACAATTCTCTTTTAGATGGGATGTTCAAGGCAAGGAAAGTTATGGAAGCATGCCAGTTGTTCGAGAAGATGGTTCAGGATGGAGTGAGGGCCTCATGTTGGACGTACAATATTCTGATTGATGGGTTGTGCAAGAATGGCAGGGCTGAAGCTGGTTACAATTTATTTTGTGGTTTGAAGAAGAAGGGTCAATTTGTGGATGCTGTTACCTACAGCATTGTTGTGTTGCTACTTTGTAGGAAAGGTCATCTTGAGGAAGCACTGCACTTAGTGGAAGAAATGGAGGAAAGAGGCTTTGTTGTTGACCTAATTACTATAACATCGCTCTTGATTGCATTTCATAAACAAGGTAGGTGGGATTGCACAGAGAGGTTGATGAAGCACATAAGGGATGTTAATCTATTACCAAATGTTCTCAAATGGAGGGCAGATATGGAGGCTTCATTGAAAAATCCACCTAGAAGTAGAGAGGATTATACTCCATTGTTTCCATCTACTGGTGGCCTCCAGGAAATTATGAGTTCAATAAGTTCCCCTAAGTCAAGGTCAGATGATGGTTCGACTGAGGATGAGAAGAGTTCGTCTGCTGACACTGATCAGTGGTCATCATCTCCGCACATGGATCATTTGGCCAATCAAGCGAAATCCACTGACCTTTCTTCTCAGCTATTTTCGCTGGCTAGGGGCCAGAGAGTTCAAGCTAAAGGGGCAGGCTCTTTTGATATTGATATGGTGAATACGTTCTTGTGTATACTTTTGGCCAAGGGAAAGCTGAGGTTAGCCTGCAAGTTGTTTGAGATATTCACTGATATGGGCGTGGACCCTGTGAGTTACACGTACAATTCTATCATGAGTTCTTTTGTGAAGAAGGGTTATTTCAATAGGGCATGGGATGTTTTTAATGAAATGGGTGAAAAGGTTTGCCCACCAGACATCGCAACATACAATTTGGTGATTCAAGGGTTGGGGAAAATGGGGAGAGCAGATCTAGCCAGCTCCGTTCTAGATAAGCTACTGAAGCAAGGTGGTTACCTTGACATTGTTATGTATAACACCCTGATTGATGCACTGGGAAAGGCTGGTAGGATTGATGAAGCTAACAATCTTTTTGAACAGATGAAGACTAGTGGATTAAATCCTGATGTGGTCACTTATAATATTATGATTGAAGTTCATAGCAAGACAGGCCGGTTGAAAGACGCATATAAATTCTTAAAAATGATGTTGGACGCAGGCTGCTTGCCAAACCATGTCACAGACACGACTTTGGACTTTCTAGCTAAAGAGATTGAAAAGCTAAGGTACCAAAAAGCATCAATTATGCGCCAAAAAGATGATTCTCCTTGAAACAAATTTTTCCTCACGAGAATGGTTCAAGGATCATAAGAATTAGTTGTGCTGGCAAGTGAATGATTCTCTCAAGAACTCCTTCCAGATAATATTGAAGCGAGCATTTGTACCATACCTGGGTTGAATCAGGCTCCATCTAGAGCCATAAACTAGTTGTTCAAGTCAATGCCTCGCCACTCTGTTGCTGATTTTGACCAGCAGAATGCTGAATGGAACAGGCTGGAACTCCAGATAGCCATCTGTACAACAAAAATCGCATTGACAAATCTTCCAGTTAAGCACGTAATGCACTGAACAAGTCGCTCTACAATGCTGAAGAGACAGAGGTACCTAAAAATGTTTAGTTGGGTCTTGGCTTCTGGTTTTCATTGTCTCTTGTTTCTCGGTTACTATAGTGACTTGATCTATGATTTTGTGCCAACTTCCAGGGGGACTGCCCACCATGCACGGTAGCAAGATCCAAGTAGCAATAAAACTATAAGAGCCAATACCAGACACCTGCACATATGGAAAATTGACCAATCCTTCAAGAGATTTACTACTCGCGATTATCTGTTGAGTTAGCCTTAATAGATCGGAGATCTCTGGAACTTATTGCTCTCTACTCTTCTTTCAGTGGTCTCTGCATAACGTACTCCAAAAAAATCATCAGGAAAGAGGCCAATATGAAGCATGGACCGGCAGCGTTCATCCTAAATCTCCAACTCTGAATGGTGAAGCCAGTGGGTAATGTAATAAACATTGAGCAGTATTGGATCGTAATGATCTTGATTTATCCCTTCAATGTCCTGTGCACCAGAGGGCAATATGTTTCTCTATAATTAACTGTCGCTGATACTTATTGTCGTTTTGTTTGAGATCAAAATAACAGGACAGTTTTGCATGCTTCATTTGGTAGATATGAGTTTACTATTGTTTATGCTTGAGAGTGAAAGAATTGGGAGTTTTTTTAATTGGCCCCTCGAAATCACAATTGATAAGACCGACGTAATGGTAACAACAGATTTTGCACACCCAAGATCTGTTTTACTCATTTAATTTTTTATGTCAAATTGTTTCCTCAAGCTCCTGATAGTTTGTAATGAAAGTTTTGATATTCTTCTTGCGAGTGGGGTGTTACTATAATCGACAATGTCCTTTGGGAGGCATGGAAAGCTAGCTGGTAAATTATTGATGATTATTTATTAGAGGTGACTGAAATAGACTTTGCTTATCCATCCTTTCAGAAGTGGATGTGAACACTGTTCGCACCATGAAAGCATATTGGTACTGTGGCAATATCAACCTTTGGCATGCTGTGTGGCGATCGGGAATGGCACAAGATGGCCTTATCACAGGCTAACACTATTTCTTAAAAGTGTAAAGTGCATCTTGCATGTCCTGAGTTGCGAAGGTTAAGAATGATAGGCATGCTTTATTGTTCTCACGACAAAAAAACTCGTCTGTAATAAATGAAAAATAAAAAACCAAAATGCTTAGGCGTGCTTTGGAGCATAGTTATCAGCCTGGGTTAATCTACCATAGTTTCAATGATTATGTAATTTCAAATCATGAAAGCTTGATTATGTAATTGACTCAGTAAACATACTGGATTAACTCAAAACTCTAATGACCCAACATAATTCAAGTGAAATTCAACTTTTTTATATATATTTTTAATAAATCCTAAAAATTAAAAACTAATTTATAAATACATATCCTCACAATTTTTTATAGCATGCATACACTAGATTGTTTCTTAGATAGGTATATATAACTCATATTCACATAAATTATTTCTTAACTTGGATAATTATATTACATTTCATATCCCATATTTTTTTAATAGCTTGCATCCACATAAATCCTCTCTTAACTATACAATATAAAATAACTATGTATAATTTATATCCACATGCAATATTTTTGAACTTTTCAAAATCAAAATAAATTATTTCTTAACTTTCTTATATGAAATAATTATATATAGCATGCATTCACATGAATTATTTAACTTTTTAGAATGAAATAACTATACTACATTTTTTTACAGCCAAAATTCAAATGAATTGTTTTACCTTTTTGACGTGGAATAATTATAGTATACTTCATGCCTCCCACATTTTTTTATAACCTGTATTCACATACATTATTTTTAAAAATTTTCATAAAAAATTTTCATGTGAAATATTAAAATCTCAAATATAATTTTTATTTTATTTTATTTTATTTTTATATAATTTTTATTTTATTTTATTTTTCTAGATGAACTTAGATTAACTTAAAACTTTACCACTTGACCACACTTGGCCGGGTCAAACCTCTTTGGAGAAGCAATTATCAATTGTGCTGACTTGTAAATTTTAGTGCAGTCGTTTTCGTGTCTGATCTCCACATTTAAATGGAACATCTTCTTGCCCCTGATGTTCGTTTGATAAAAACTAGGATATCTTTATGTAGTGCGTGCGTGTAACTGGCAATGCTCGGTCTGGTTCTATTGTCGTTTATTCTGAAACACTTCTTAGAGGCCAGCTATTTTATGAATATACCCACTCCGAAATAATTGCAATGGAAAGAAAAGAAAATGGTGTTGAAAACTAAAAAACGAGGCACACAAATAAAAATGGGGTCGTGCAAAAATCCTGCCGTGAGTTTAAGATTTATAGTGAAGCTACTGCATATTGAAAGTTTGCTCTTCAAATTTTCTGGTCCTTCAACGCATGAAACAGTGAATGCAGAGACCATCGAGATGCGGCTCCATTTAATACTGTGAGAATGATCAAAGATTTTTTTTTTAAAAAAAAAAAAACACCCATAAACTAGCAGTAGTATTTGGAATTGGAGTAGCTAGCAATTTTTATTGTAAATCGATCTGTCTATTCAAAAGAGAGCTAGCATGATAGTCGATAAATCAGATAAATGTAACTTTGAAATGAATGTGGTCACATTACACAAATTTCTGAAAACAACTTCGAAGAAATTATAATGCATCAAAGACAATTCTAGACTATCCTTTTCCATTTAAAATGTGGAGAGAGTGGTGCCATCCCTCCCCACTGAAATACTTCGCAAGGACCTTACATGTTTCTATACGAGTCTAATTTTCGATTTTTGTGCACACACCAACTGAACTCTAAATGATATTGTTCCTTGTAAAGATCAACAAGCACAGCAAATAAAATAGGTTCTTACATGCTAACAGGAGATAAACTCTGGAAAGAACGAAAGAGACCATCCAAAACGTAAATTACAATGAAACTTATGTTCAAAAAAAAAAAAAGGAGAGGGGTTTCTGTTCCTCGAATACAATGCCAGATGCACCAAGATGATCAAGTCACATAGAACCATAGAAATAATATCCGTAAAAAAGAATGAAACAAGAATGATATTAACTCAAATGAATATTTTTACACGACCAAAAAATCTCGCACAAACCCTGATCATCTCAACCCCAGCACAGCAACACGGATAATACATACAGGGAAAATAATCATAGAATCAAAGTCAAATCGTAAATCTGTCAGATTAAAAAAACCCAAACAAGAGAGAAAACCCAAGCAAGATAAGCCAGACAATATGAATCAAAAGAAGTGCCTGACCAGGAAGAGAAGAGCTCCCTCCACTCCCAACCTCGCAAGCCCCTAATTTATCAACACGAGTGCCACTGCACAAGGCATCAGCGCACCCACACCAATAAGTAACGCCATCGACGCCACACACGGGGTCCGCACGGAAACAATTTACCGGACATGAAGCGGGTGGTTTTAATCCTGCGCATACATCACCTTCCCCATCCTCTCTTGTGACTTCTTGAATCAATATTCCAGCGCCAGTTTCCGATACCGCGATCGGGAAGCAGAAACTACTCAATAAGAAAATTGTGACGCATGTGAAAATTGCTGAGAGTTTCGACATGGATTAATTTTTTGTTTAGGGTTTAGGATCGGTGGATCTAACCTAACTCTAAAAATTGGGAAAATATGGAGACGGAGGCAAGGGGAAAACGGTACCCGTTTTCGATTCGATTGGTGAAACAGCACAAGGCCGCGGTGTAAAGCAATGGGAGAGAGCAAATAAGCAAGCGTAGTGGGTAAATTGTATTGAAGCTCAGGCCCATCGTACTCCTATTATTGGGCCTTAGAGGATCCAGGTTGAATGTACTTAAGGTCTCGTCTTATTCACATTTATTAATATTTGCCTCCAAATGTACGAAAACAGTAACAGAGGTGCATAAAAAACATGATAGTTAAAAAAAAAGCAGCTGTCAGTCTAAACTTGTAGAATGGTCGGTGCTTCTTTTTATCACTAACGATAATAATTTGTTGTTCCATTCCTCGGTATAAAAACAATAGATAGAAAATTATCTAGGCGATAGTTAAATGATAGAAATTCAAGATTAAAAAATTTATTTTTTTATAATTGCTAATATAATTGTTATTAAAAATTTACATAATATTAATTTTAAAATTCATGAGTTTAGTTGAGGTATGCATAATTTGGTTCAAAAATCCATATAATTAATAAAACTACCAATAAATATAATATCATTGACATATACTTGTTAAGAACACATTCTTATTCATAAATCTATCAATAAATTTTATATGATAAAAATAAAGTGTTTACATAATATATATATATATATATATAAATGCTGTGAGTGGATAACAATTTTCTAGTTATGAACTAAAAGGAAGATGGGGGCAGACATTAATATTTTATGGACTCAGAGTGTTTAGGCATAACACTCCCCCCCTTTCTTGACAACATCCACACCATCGCAGACATCGTCAAAGCAATTAAAGTGTAGGTACACCGTCAGTCCCGCAAACAGGGTTTGGAAGGTTACAATTGTTTTGAAAATATTATTGTAATTATTTTTAAAAATATTTTTTATTTAAAAATATATTAAAATAATATATTTTATTTTTAATATCAACATATTAAAATTATCTAAAAAATAAAAATAAATAAATTTAAGCTTAGCTTGACTCGTGCACGTACACCGTAACCTTGAGAGTTGAGACTGAACCATTGACAAGCAAAGGTTGGGAAAAAGGACCATCAAACATAAGGAGTCAACTATCTTAGAAGTGGCCATGAGGATGATATGTGTAGGAAGGATATACTAAGTAAAAGATTTTGCTAAGCTGGCTATTTGATAATGAAATTGTATCTGTATTTTATTTAAAACATAGATATAATTTGTTTAATAAAAAAAATATGATTTATTATTTATGGATTTCATAATATTTTTGCATCCAAAACATAAGAGGAAAAAAAAATAATTACTACTTTATATATATTATTTATACTAAATAAATACAATGTTCAATGAATAGTATAATTAGTATGCTATACTATTCACTAAACAGTGTAGTCAACTCCATTGTTCTGGTTGAACCAGTTCTAGTTGGACCGGGTTCGATTCAAAGCTCAACATGTATTGAATCGAGTCCGACCCAGTAAAATAAAAATTATTTTTTATTTTTTAATTATATTTTATTTGAAAAACTAGTATTTAACATTATTCAATGACATTATATAAATTAAAAAAAGATTGCTTAATAACATAATATTTATAAAATTTAATTGTAATTCCAATATTATTTCTGATTATATTTTACTTTATGTTATCTATGCTTAAGAAATAAAAAAAAACTATAGTTCTTGTCGAATATATTTTATATGTGATGGAATTGTAGATAGTTTAATGAAAAAATAACTCTTAGTTGATATATTTTAATGAAAACTCTAAAAAAAACTTTATTCCATGTAAAAAAATAGAATTTTCTTGGTGTTTTGTCTAAATTCAAAGAATACCTAGACTTTTAAAGAAAAAAGATCTTATTATTATTTCAGTTTTTTAGTTAAAATCATCTATAAAAGAAGGTAAAGAGAAGTGTTTTGGGTTTACAGAATTTTTTGACACTCTTCTTCATCTAAATTTCTAGTTAGCTCCTCCATTTTTCTAGTTCCTATTTTGCTATTTGTTTTACATACTGATCTAGAGTATATATATTCGGTCTTTGTAAAGAGGTCGCTAAGTTTATTTTTTTGGTTCATTAGACTTTATTTAGGAGTAATTCATCTAAACAAAACAAAAATCGTTCAAATTTTAAGAAATTAATTTATTGATGTTAGTTCTTTTGTAATCAAGGACTAATAAAATCTTAAGAACAGGTAATTGATCATCATTAATAATAAGTTTTGCATTGGTTACATGCTAAATTTGTCAATAAATAAGCATTTTTTATTAATTTTTTAAATATATATTTTCAAAATATATATTTTAGAATACATGGTAGAAAATACTTCCAATCTTTTATGCATGATTTAAATTTTGTGTAGTATGTGCACTAGTATTTTGATCATGATTGCAAGTTATCATATTCTTACAGATGATAAACTATATATATTGTGAATTTTGGTTAATAATTGGACACTGGTTTATTTGGAATCATGGTTATAGTTATTTTTTAGAGTGATTTTTATTTAAAAATATATTAAAATAATATATTTTTATTTTTAAAAATTATTTTTATACCAGCATATCAAAATTATTAAAACAACACTAAAAAATATTAATTTAAAGTAAAAATATTTTAAATTTTTCCAAAAAACTTTTAAAACACAAAAATAATAAACAGTAACTGCATTTCTACCGTGGCTGCCCCAAAGGAATAATTATACTGAGTCCCTATACAGATATTTTTATTGGTGTTTTTGTAACAATTTTTTTTTTCTCATACAACGTCCTTCAGTTCTAATCAAATTCTACTATATCAACTACTATGTACAAAATTAAAGATGCATTTAAAGAGGGTTTTTTAGAAATCTCAAACAAATACTCCAGACTCCTAATTATTCCAGACTGGAAATGGTAAAAAGTGACAGAATATTGCTCAACCATATACACTACTGTGGTTCAACTAGATGTTTGGGTGGGGTGACAGAATTTCCGTTATGATCTCCATTACAAAGCCTTCAATGATGCTTTTCGTTTTGAATCATAAACGTTGAAAGATGCCCCACATCAGTAACTAAGAAACAATCCAAAAACTCCATCAAGAGTCTTGGATCGATAAACTGAAGATTCTAATTGTTTTTGTCGTGCTGCAGGATAATTTATCTAGTTTTTAAGATTCAATTATAAGATGCTAGTTGCATTACAATGAAGTTCATTACAGGATTCAAAGATGTAGCTGTGGAGTAATTATCAAACGTATATATTACCTCAAGATACAACCTGTTATATCACAATAAGGCAGACGCAATTGCACTCAACATTATCACATTGCACCAGACACAGGCTGTCGGATGTTAATTCTAGCTAGTAATCATATTTTCACAGACCGTTAAATATAACATTTTAATATTGATCGAAACCTTGAACCTTTCCTTAAACATGATTATCCATTATTGTTCGTTGGGATTGCCTTCACTGTTAATTTATTGCTGTGACAGAAGATCAGTAGGATATGATCCTGGGTGGATGAATGATAGATATGGGGATATTGGATGGAGAATAATTAGAGGAAGAAAAAAAGCAGGAAGCACATAGTTAAGTACGTGGTGAAGTGGAATGCACACAGCACAGTCAAGGAAGCCTAGCTAATATATGTAGCTAGTGGCTGCTTTTCTGATATATGTTGATGGTGTAGATTCATCAAGCAAGGTGGTAGCTATTGTGGAGTGGCCCCCTCCTACGAATATTTATAATGTGAGGGGATTTCATGACTTGACCTCCTGTTCTAGGTGATTCAATCGCAATCTCAATTTTTCTTATCGCATACATCACTGAGTGCTTAAAAAAAATAACTTTCTGGTGGATAGAGAAAGTTGAAGTCAGTTCAGCTGGCGAAGTAGAAGATGATTAAAGCTCTTAACCCTTGCCTTTCTTGGTTTTGATAAATTATTCGAGGTTAATTGTGATGTCTGGGGCATGGGATTGGAGGTGTCCTCAGCCAGGAGGGCGCCGCCCCATCATATTTGTTTAATAAGAAACTGTCGAGCTCCAGGAAATACTACGTGCTTTACCTATATATGGCCTTGAGCTTGATGTCATTGTTAATTAACAATTAATTAAAGCAGTAAAATCATTATTTGGTATAGAAGGAGTTCATTATCATTACTAATCATGAGGTCTTGAAGTATATCAATGATTAATATAAGTTATTTTTTTTAAAGTTTGGTCCTTAAAGTTTGCTTTTAAGTGATTACGAACTACTATTTAAAGAGTAATTAATTTGAAATTATTATTAAAGGGTGGGATTGGAAAAGGGAGGACTAAAATAAAAAAAAACACAACATATATAGGTGACATATTATAAGTTTTAAAAACATTTATTTTGATCCTCCAACTTAAACAATCACATATATTATATAATTTTGATCCCTTAAAATTATTCTAATTCTATTTTAACACAAAGATTTATTTTTATTATTTTTTATCTCTAGTTGAGAGATAAGAGCGAGGGGTTACTGGATTCCAGCAATAAAAAAAGAAACTTGTCATTGATATCAATTTAGTCCATCAAAATAAGGGATGTTTGAAAAGGAAGGATTGAAAGAGAGGGAACTAAAATGAAAAATACAACAAATATGGGTGACGTATTATAAGTTTTGAAAACATTTACTTTGGTCCTCCAACTTAAACAATCACGTAAATTATACAATTTTAATCCCTCAAAATTGTTCCAACTTCATTTTAACACAGAGACTTATTTTTGTTATTTTTTAATACTTGATTGAGAGATAGGGGTTGTTGGATTCCTACAGTAGATAGAGACTTGTTGTTGGCACCAATTTAGACCACCAAAATAAAAGGATGTTTGTTTCAAATTGTTTCATTTTATTAGGGAAGTTCATATTAATTTTTTGATACCTTAAAAATTTTTGTGAAAAAGCATATATGAGCTTGGATTGATTTTTTATTTCCAATAGAGTTCAATTTTTTGGATTGTTTTTGGGTTTTTTAACATCATGAATGGAATTTTTTTATGGTTTCTACAACGTTTTAGATCAAAAACAGGTTGTAAAACAAGTTTTTGAATCAAAAAAATATAAATCCTGATTTTCTAGCCACCACAATAACTGAAATTTAAACAGGTTATGAGATCTAAGACACTTAAATCTAGTATGGTTACCATCAAAATTTAACTTTAAAGAATACAGTTAAAAAGAAATAAAAGGACATGACCGGTTAAAAAACTAAAAGCTAAAAAAATAAAAATAAAATCTTTTATCTTTTATTTTGTTCATAGAATTTCTTTTAAATAATATTGATTTTTTATATACATTTAATTTACAGAGAGGTTTTTTTTACTCATCTATGGTTTTGTTTTTATATTTTACATAGATAAACTATATTTTTTAAAATAAAAAATATTTATTTTTAGATGATATTTTTAATATATATAACCTTATTTATTTTTAATTTATTATATTTTTTTAACTACAAAAATATATAAAAAAATCTATATAGATAGAGAATTTTTCACGACTCGCGACAAAACACGATTTACATGTCTAGTCGTTTCTAGATTCAGTGGAGCAAACAGCGACATGATATATACGGACAGGATATTTGAATAAACTTCATGTTCCATTAAAACTTAAGCTTATATGCTTCTTGTGGACGGACCTTGCTTGACGTGAACCATCTGTTCAAGTTTACACATCAATATTATACTATGCTATGTAGAAGGATATCATTTCACCATGAAAGCTACGGACATAATCATGAAAGTTCAGAACTGTTTTGTGCTGGTGAAAAGAAGTGCAAGGAACTGCCTTTCTTCGTTTTACATCTTATCCTTGCTTAGTGTTCCTTTCTGGTTTCAAGATGGTCATTAAAAAGCATAGCAAAGGAAGAGAAAATCTGAACTTAAACACTATCAGCTATCTAAAATCTTATCCGTAGACTATATTCATGTACACTTCTAGCCTTGGGTGCTAGGGCATGTACAATCTCAATATTTACATAATATATTACCATAGAAACAAATTAATAATCCTCCAATCGTAGCATATGTAGAAAATTTTTATCAACTTTCTAGAATATATTAATGGATTGATTCTATCTAACCACCGGTGATTGTGACATGTAATAAAAATTTCACAACTTTCTTAAAAGTACTGATAGATTGATTCTATCTATAAGTCCATCAATTATAATTAAAAAAATATTTTTAAAAATAAAATTTTATAAAATAATAATTAAGCAAATAAAATTGAATAATATAAAATTCAAATATTCATTACAATATGATTTATACAAATAAAAATTAAATTAGAACAATGGCAGCGCTGGTAGAGGAAAAGGCTAGTCATTCTCGGGATCATATGGCCAAAAAAAGGGCACACATGTACCACTCATCCGTGATCTTATGTTCATAATCATTTGGTGGAGTTGTTCATAATCCATCAAGAGTTACTCGTATTTTTTGATGAGATGAGTCGTGCATTATTGCAAGGTCACGAACTCCTGAGACTAAGTGCTCGACACCAGTTAAGAGCTCTTAAAGGTTGAGACACTAAGAGTCACCTGTAAGTTCTTGGTTCTAGTATTGGAGAGAGTTCGTACTCCCGATTCCATCGAGTCCACCAAACAATCTTGTCTCTAACTATAAATTCAAATTGAAATCTTAGTGGGTCAAAGAATCGTCCTTATATCTCTTCATCAACTGGCTATTATATGTCTCTTGAAAATTTAAAAAAAATCATGAAATTTAATTCAAGAAAATAATAACTTATAAAAAAAATAGATGAACGAACATACTAAGAAGTGTTGAAAGCGCAGTTGTTGCACTTTTTTTTTACAGTCTTCACTCCGCACGTGCATCTCTACAAAAAACTTCATTGAGCTCGACTCTAGGAGACATAGCTTGTAAGAAAAAAAATATTATAAGTTACATATATTTATAAATAACAACAAAATAATTAAAGATAAATGTTATTAAAATTAATATTACCATCCATTTTGATGTGCAATGAACGGAACGAAGTCACTAGCGTGCATAGTAACAGAACCATGAATTTGCCAATTCTAATTTGAGGCATTGAACTATAAGTGTCGTGTGAGCTGCTCAGATGTCACGTACTAGATATATTGTGCCCATATATACTCTTGGATGTATGGCAACCTAAAATCCCTCTAAATCACCATATCATTTTAGCCTTGTAGACCGTTATCTCTTGTGTATTTTTTTTCTTTTTTTTACGCTTCATACCAAAAGTCATGTAACCTACATCTATAAATGAATTTTATATAAGTTAAAGAAAAATTAGATTTTAATGTATAATTTTTTTAAAAAAAATATTTTATCATTTTTTATGTTACCTAATTGTTGCGTGATTCTTTCATACCCTCCTCACAACATTGTCATTCACACTATCCCACTTCAATTTCTGCTATATATAAATAATTTATTAAAAATAAATGAATAATTTCAACATAACAAACAAATTAGTTAAAATTTAAAGTTAGCATTAACCTCAAATCTTTTAAACCATGAATTGATATAAGGTATCTCATCAGGATGTCTTGAAACAATGAAATCTCCATCCACAATTTAAACCCTGATATTATTACTTGAATGGCCTCAATATTTATGAGGCTAAAAAATAATAAAATTAATAAAATATTAATTAGTTGTTCATTAATTATGTTAAAAGAAAAAATTTGAAATCAAAACAAACTTACATTGAAAAGTCATTCTTCCAATGTGTCTCATACTTGTTGGTGAATTGATCTCGCTTTGAAGTCACATCACCTTTACGTTGTGAGATTGCATTAAAAGAAGTAGCATCATGAGTTACCACAAGTGACTCTTCTTGATCAGCATCTAATGACATATCATCATCGTTGCCAGAAGAACTAGCTGCAACTATGTGCTCATAATGTGTTATTGATTTTGTTCTACACATCAACATAAATTTGATGAATAATTACATAATTAAATTTAATTTAAAAAAATAATAATCACAGTACCTTATATATACTAGAGACTACCCAAATTATTCAAACTTGCAAATATTGACAAGATATATGCCACAAACATTTTGATTTTATTTTATTTATACCAGAAATTTTAGATTATTCAATTTCATCTTATTTTCAATGTAATAATATTATGTTTTTAATCGTAAAATAGAGAAAAAACATCATATATATAAGCTAACATCTATACAAATTTAACAATAAAATTTAGAAAAATAAATAAAATTTATTTTTATATATTCAATTGACATCTATACATATTTAACAATAACAATTAAAATTCAACAAAATAATCAAACACGTTATTATGTAATATATATAATAAAATTAAGATAAAACAATTAAATTTAATCCTATATATTCAATTAACATTCATTCATGCAGCAAATTCAATAATAACAATTAAACTTCAATAAAGCAATCAATCATTATTGCAATAAAAACAATAAAATATACAATAAATTAATACAAAAAAAAAAAACTATAGACTATAGGAATGAAAAATATTTATCTTAAGAGTATGTTTACTTTTAAACTTTATCTACATACAATATAAAAAAACAAAAAATAAAAATATATTGTTAATAAACCAAAGAAAAGATGTAAAATAAAAAATCATAACAAGTGAAGAGAACCACAATACAAACCTTTTAAACATTGAAAATGAAAATAAAACTAGAAATTGAAGCAAAATCACTTGAATTGAGAGGGAAAAAATGAACTAATATGGTATTTTTTGGGTTTTATATTGTGTTTTTACCAAAAGAATCACCAATGAATTAATTAAAAATATATTATTCTTAATTAATCCATCGGTGATTCTCTCGATAAATTTGCTCTCAAATTTTAATTTTGCACTAAAATTTTCAAAAAGCCCTCCAAAATTTTCACAGTTCATTGGTGATTTGTTAGTAATTCCCTTGCTAATATTAAAAAGTATATATGGTCAGAGATGCATTAATTGTCCACACTTTAGGTTACGTGATTTATCGGTGGTCCGTTGGTAATTCTCTCGATAACCTATAACTGGCTTAAAGGTCTTTAATTGACATTACTGACATGGGATGTGAACAGTTCCCTTCACCTCTGGAAAACACCATCGGACACAAATCATCAGTGTTTTCATTGGTGATGTGGGAATAGTTCCCTTCACCTTTATAATACATTGATGGTTTGTGTCTATCGGTATTTTCATCAATGATTGTGGAACAATTCCCTTCACTTATGGAACACACCAATGAAATGTGTCCATCAGTGCTTCCATCGATGATGTGGGATGGGAACAATTCCTTTCCCTTCTGAAATACACCAATGAACATAGTTTGTCAATCTTTACATTAGTGATGTGCATAATAAATGATAAATTGCATTTGTGTTACCTGTTTATCCTTCCTAGAAACACTTAAATTGAAAGCTTCACACACAATATAATAACAACAATTCAGAACTTCACATAATAAATATAAAATAATTATTTATTTGTATAAAATTTCATCTATAAACATTACATGATAAAAAATTCCTTTACACTTTCATATTCTAATAGTTACTCAGAATTATCTTCTTCTTCTTTAATTGAATCATCATTAGCATCATTGCAATCTTTAACATTGATATCATCATCATCTTCATCAACTTGTGCTTGTCCATTAGAATTTAGAACAACATTTAACTCCTCAATGTCAACATTAACTCCTCTATGTTAACGTCAACATCAATAAAACTATTATCGAAGACATGAAAATTTGGATTTTTTTCTAAGTCAATCAATGGAGTAATTTAATATGATTTAACCAACTCATTAACATGAAAGATATCATCTCCCGCACTTATGTCTTCATTCTTATCCTAAACAACCTTAACATGGCTCATGGATTTTATTTTTAAAACAGATAATCAATCAATACTTGATCGATCCCACACTTATATCTTTATTTTTGTTATGAAGTTTAGCTTTTGAGTTAATTTCGGCCAAACCATAGTGGGGATCTACTCTGATTTCTCTATCAATGATGTCATACTAGTAACATTTAAATAAAAATATTATATTATGCTCACTATGATATTGCAATTCAACGACCTCTTCTAATTTACCATAATAGTCAACTTCAAACTCATTGCAAGTCTATCCCTTAACACAAACACCACTATTATATGTCTTCTTCCATGTCCATATTCTTCAGTATGAAATATATAGTCATTGAGAAAATACACATTATAGCACTTCACTTTTCTTTCAAGACTCAGGCTTAGTAAAAACAATGAAACACTAGCATTCTTTTACACTTAATAAACCTTCTACATCAAGTGCAACAATTAACAGTGAATGAGAATACTGTGATAAAATTAATTACCATGATAAATAATAAGTTTTGATAGTACTATATATGTTTTGAAACATGTGACAAATTATTCATCTTGTAACCAAAAAATTTAGGATTCAGTCAGTTGTAAGTTGTTAGATAATAAATATTATTAATATTGGCCACAAGGTTTTCAAAATTGTTTGAATCTGTGATATTATAATAGATAAATAGTCTATTTATGAAAAAGTTTAAGTATTATATATACTTTTTGAATAAAAATATCTTAGTTCATCGTAATTAAATAACACATAATTATATTTATTTTTTTACTTTATTTTAGACAAATATCTTCCCCCTTACAATATTTTTAGGTATGGGTCATCCAAGATTGGAGAATATTAATAAGTTCTCACTGGAAAACACTTCACTATTATCATCATATCATGGAACATTATTAATTCTTGTTCTTAAATAAGGCTTGAAATTGTATGAGATAAATGTTGAGATCTCCTAAATAATATAGGTGTCATATATCAAAACCTTAACATACATCTTGTTCTTAACTCTCTTTTTTTTAAGATTGAACAAGTACTTACATGGAATTGAATAAATATTTTTAATTAAGAAAAACAATAAAAAATACATAAATAATTACATTGCATCTATAATATTTAATATGTCAAATGGATAAATCCATCTATAATGGACTGGGCCTCTAACTTTTGCATCATATGATAAATGTATGGGTAGATGCTCTATCAAGTCAAAAGACAATGAAAGAAATATCATCTCAAGTGTGAATATTATCTCAACAATATTTAAACCTTTAAATGTGATGTGTTTGTAATTTTCTAAAACATATATCTCTAAAGAAATATTTATGAGCGCATCCAATATTCCCTTTGATCACATATCACAATAAGCTAATAAAATGAGTGCTTGCATAAATATCTAGCAACCATGGCTATTCATTCCATACAATCTATATTTTTTTAGATTAACCAACCTTGATATATTTGAGGCATGTCCATCGGGATAACATAGAGTATTAAGCCACTAATAGACTAGGAGTTATGCATTATTCTCTAAAGCGAAGCTTGCTCTAGGCTTTGCAACTCATAACCCATAAAAAACCAATTTCATATTTTTACAGTTATAAAAAACATTATATTTATTCTAGCTTTGATGTTGTCCTTTGTCTTCCTCTTCATGTCCATGACTATGTTGAAAATGTTCTCAAACATGTTCTTTTTTATATGTATGATATCAAGGTTATGCCGAAAAAGATTGGTCTTCCAATAAAAAAAAACTCTCGGAAAATACTTCGTTTTACTCAATTATGAATCAAACCAAGACCATGAAACTTCTACTTACTGAATTAGAAACCAAACACAATGTCATCATACTCTAATACCACGTCATGCAATTCTTCACATAAAAAATAGGATGCGATGTTCTTTTCAACTCTACCAATAAAAAAATCATTTATGTTCTTTATATATCTGTGATGTGTTGGCAAGAAACAAAGGTAACAATTAAAAAAAATTACCTATGTTTGTTAGCGTAAATGTTTTGTTGTTTTCTATATAGTATGGACATGCTAGTTTTCCATGCATGCTCCAATAAAAAAAACATTCCTTAAGTTAAAAAATAATTGATAGTCCATATGAAAACTATCCTCATAAGAAAATCTAGTTTTCACATTACATCAAAAGTCAAAGCCTTTGAGGACCACAACTACATCAACTCATCAATCAATAGTCGAAGATAAACATTTATATTATGGCCTGAATTGTTAGGATCAAGTATGATTGTAGATAAAAACATAAACTCTAGCCTTAAACATATTTCCGGTGGCAAGTTATAAATTGTGAGTATAATCGGCCAATAAAAATAAATAGCAGCAAATTACCTAAATGGGTTGAATTTGTTTGTACATAGCCCAAGACACATGTTTTTTTATTCAACTAAAAAGTGAGGATACACACTATTAAAGTGTTTTCATACTTCACCATTAAAGGATTCGTCATCACTTCATCTAACGCATCATGTGATTGGTGTCATGTCATATGCTCAACAGTCTTTGGTGACATAAATAACCTCTGAAGTCTATGTGTAATTAGAAAGTATCTAAGTTTTTTATACGCTATAAGAGTCTTTCTCATGCTAGTTCTAGGTTTATAATGGAAATAATGTTCACATGTCATGTATTCGGTTAACTTAGTATTTTCAAAGTAATATAGCTTATAGAAATTTATACGCGTGTCAATTTTCTAGTATCTTAACACAAGGGGTTTCATCATAAACTTAGCAGTATAGAAGTTCTCTTTTAATGTGTTCCCTTCAAGTAAAATTCTTCTTGTCTATTCTACAATTCTATCATAATCGACCTCACTCAACCCCCTATAATCCGACTTGATGGTAAATGCATGTGCAATGGTTGAAAATTTATTATTATTTTAATAGTCATCTTATAATGGTCCATCAGAATCTTTTAGAAGTTGAAAAAATCTGGTCGCGTCTGTATTATATTTTTCTTCTAGGATTGGACACTGGTTGTCATTATCTTAATTGATTCACATTGCATCCATAACCATATTCATGTAAGGATTACTATTGTCATTTATAACTTCATGCGCATTGTTAAAACTAGAAGTTGACCCGGTCATCCTCTCTACCATGCTCTTATTACAAATAAACAATTCTTTGAGTGCATACCAGTACAAGTAATCCTCCATGAACCTTTTTGTATAGAAGATGCATTGTTACAACATCTGGATGAAGAAACGTTTTATTTTTACACATCTTGGATAGACACCTAATATCATATTTACTCTTAGAATAGATGTTGCGAAATTAGTAAAACTCTAAACCTCATTACAATAATTCATCATCCGTCATCCTTAAGGTGAATCATGATATATTCATGAATAATTATCTATGACTTCTATCAAATCTATATAAAATAATGATAACAACATGTGTTAATTAATTATATTAAGTAAATAAATTCACAAAAATATTAGTTAGATTATCCAGCTTAATGTCAAACTTTTCTTAAATATTCATTATCAAAATTTATCAGCATTTATACAAATTTATATGCATTAACTTACAGAAATTACAAATTAACAATAAAATTAATAAAAAATTAAAACATACATGTTAAATAAATCATTATTTATTTCATCACAACACACCTAAATCGATAATTCGACATAGCTTTCAAAAATTTACAAACAAATAAAATTTCACAAAATATAAAACAAACAAGTACAAAATTATAAATCCATACTACATGTTTGAGGAAAAAACAATAAAACAAGTAAACACCTAAATAAAATATATATACTAAAAAAATATTCAATAATAAAATTAAAAATAGATAGATTTATTTATTAAAAATAAAAAAATCTATAATAAATCAAAACACAAATTTTGAGACTAGAAAAGTTTGTGTTGAGATGAAGGGGGGTTTGGAGGGGGGGCTAGTTGTTAATGTTTTTTTAGGGGATGTTTAGATAGGGGGAGGAGAAATATGGAAGGGTCAAGTCATATATTAAATATTACTAATAAAATTCCTGATGGAATTATTTTAATATCTAGTCATATATTAAATATCACCGGTGAAATTCTTGATAGAATTATTTTATCTATCACTCTGTCGGAAATTCTATATGTATTTTTGACATGTCATTATATGGATAGCCTAGTTTGAATCCGATTGAAATTGCATCAGTAAAATTATTTATAAAAACTTACACATCATGGCACAACTTATTTTTTTAATTTTTTATATTTTGTTTAGTATTTGCTCAGTACATACCGACAAAATATTTCTCTTGATATATATACTGATAGTTTTAATGATAGAAAAATTTTTATCAATAAATATCATTGTAAAATATCAATAAAAAAATTATTAGTAATTTTATTTATATTTATATTTATAGAATTTTTGACAGCGTAGTGGTAAAGCTTTCAAAACTAGGCTTTTAAATGCGTGACAGAAGGTTAAAAACATAGCTTGAACAAGTTACAGCTACAAAGGACCCCATTATATTGGCACTAATCTTACTTTTAAGATTTGACACAATGTTCTTCCATTCACCAAGCTGAAAGAGTTGGTTGATCTGTGCTCGAAAGTATTAGATACTTTGCAGAAAGGGACACTTGGATCATATCTGCCTCCTTCAGAAGATGCTTATTGCTTACTGAATATTTAAATCACTACATGCTCAATAGCAGAAGGGCCAAGTGACATAGAGCCTTCCTTCTGCTAAATATATACGGTCATCAGCCATGTTAATTACCAAAAGTCGTGACAAATTTATGAGGTCATTTGATGCTTAAATATTAGCTTAGTATTTGATTTCGTGTTCAATGACTATAAAACAAAAAAAAAAGGTCTGACAAAAGATTGCGTGAAGAGAATACTGATTAAAGAAATGGAAAGTCGGTACTCGGACGATTATGTAATCATGCCTTTTCCCTTCGGAAAGTGGTGTTCCTATATATAGATGAAGGCTATCAGTCCGATTACACTACCATTGCACACACTTGTATCTCTTTGGGAGAGGAACTAACTATTCTTCAACTACTGCTTCTCCAAAATATCTGTTTAAACTGCACTTGTAGAGAAGACATGAGTGACGGGGGACAATGGAAGCCTGTTGTGGGAATGGTGGTCGTTAATTTTGCCTTCGCGATGGTGAATGTGCTTTTTAAAAAGATTCTGGATCAAGGAACGAACAGTATGGTTATTGCTACATACCGACTATCAACTTCTGCAATTTTCTTGGCGCCTGTTTCTTACTATTGGGAAAGGTAGTCTTTCAGCTGCTGCACAATTATTATTTCATGCTTGTTTAGCTCCTCTGAGAACGATTTTGACGTCGGTCAACTAGTTATTTTCTTTGTTGCTCCTTCATTGGAAATATCACCCAGTTTGGAGAATGGACTAAATACTTCTTTGATGTTCAAAGGTTCTTACAAGGGTCTGTAATATAGCTAGTTTGATTGCAGGAAAAGCAGACCTAGGCTAACAGCTTCCATCTTCTGCCACCTCTTCCTTGGTGCCCTTTTCGGGTTAGTTAAACTATATTAGTAATCTTCAAGGTGGTTCTGTGCGTTATGCTTCGCAATATGTAACTACAATTGCCATGATTATGAGTACTAGAGACTCTGATTCTCTGAGAATTATTGATGTGTATCAGGTTAGCTCTCACACAATATTTATTCCTTAAGGGACTTGAGTATATATCTGCTACCTTGGCCTGTGCATTCCTCAACACGGTCCCTGTAAACACGTTCATACTAGCACTACTTTTTGGGTAAGCGCAGCAAGCAGTGAGTAGTTTACTGCATTTTCTGACCAAAAATAATATTCCTTGGTAACTGGTGTTAAAACTCTTTCCAGTATAGAAAAAGCGAGCATGACAAGCAAGGCAGGAAGAACAAAGGTGTTAGGTACACTTATATGCATGGGAGGAGCTGTCCTATTAATCTTTTATAAGGGAATCCCATTAGCCAATTCACATTCAAAAGCTGCTACAACTGACATCCTAAACCATGCTGACACTATGATCTCAGGGAAGAAGAGACAAAGGTGGGTGGTTGGTTCGATACTTTCTCTTGCAGGCTGCTTCATGTGGTCTTTGTGGTTCCTCATCCAAGCTAAGATTAGCGAAAGTTACCCATTTCAATATTCTAGCACCGCCCTTATATCCTTCTTGGGCGCAATCCAGTCTGCTGCCTTGAGTTTAAGCACTGAAAGGAATTTTTCCATGTGGATTCTGAGAACAAAATTGGAGATTTTAAGCGTCCTTTATGCCGTAAGTATTCTCCGGGTAGCTTAAATTAATGTTGCGTGCTTCATTCAATGTCAAGAGAGAATAAGTTTCATTAGTTTCCGTTGACACAGGAGGCTTGAAATATTACCGTTTCACTTGTTCACACAGGGAATCATAGGGTCTGGCTTGTGCTATGTTGGCATGTCATGGTGCGTCAAACAAAGGGGTCCTGTGTTCACATCAGCATTCACCCCTTTCATACAGATATTTGCTGCTATGTTTGATTTCTCCATCCTGCATGAACAACTTTATCTGGGAAGGTTGTTTCCTTTCATTACATGTATTATGCTTTTACTTGACAACAGATTATTTACTGTTCCTAACATTCTTTAATTTTAAGGAGCAGTGTCCTGGGTTCTGTCCTAGTCATACTAGGTCTGTACACTCTACTTTGGGGTAAGAGCATTGAAGCAGGGGATTGTGGAGAGAAGCAAGCCCACCTAGCCAGGGAAGAGGAACACCGTGACACCGAAGCTCAGATACCAGCAACGATTTCAAGGGGTAATCCATAAATAAATGCCCTCTCTATGTGAATTATTTGGTGGCCGGAGGCTGGTTATTCAAGGCAGTACTGCAGTGAAATTGGAGGCAAAAAGGTTTCGAGTCTACCGTGAACGAGCACCAATTGAATTTATAGAGAAGTCATTGTCTGTTACTTCATTTGGCTAAGTTTTAACTTCGTTCCCCCCAATTTCCATGTACTATATTAAAATTAAAATTAAATGATGCTATGCAATTATACTCAATTTTCCACTTGTGTAATTAAAAGAGACGGACACAAGTAGATAGCACTTTAAATAATCACAAACTTTTAATTTTATGAGGATTGTTTAATAAAATAAATCAATAGTTATATATATTAATAAATGTTAGAAATTTTTTTAATATTAATTAACGATTAAGCTGATAAATTGAAACATATATGTATATCAAAGATATCTCGCAAGGAGTTTTTCAAAAAAAAAAAACAATTTAATTATACAACAAGAAATTTATTTCTTGCAAGAAAAGTCATTATTTCAATTATTTTAAAAAAATCTGGTATAATTATTTCTTTTCTTGTTAACATGCTTTTTTTAATGAAAAAATATATTTTGTGTGTATTTTTAATTAAATAAGAATTAAAAGTAATTAAAATCAATGAAACAAAATCTAAAATAAATATAAAAAAGATTTTATTGATGTAATAAAAATTATAAGTTATTAGAATTAATAAAGAAAATCTAGATGAACAACAACAACATATAAAAAGTTTTTTCAGATCGCAAAACTGTAAAATAAATTTTAAAAAAACGCAAATCCACATATAAAAAGGTGCGCATGTAATGAAAAAAAATATTAAAAAAAAAACGTTTGTATTCTGATTAAAATAATCATTTCCTAATTTGTACAATAAACAGGCAGCTCTGCTTCATATTCTGACTGACACGTGTTTCATAGGGAACAACGAATAGTCATTAGTTCAGCAGTCGTTTACCCCAACCAAATTACATGTCGTTTCTTCTTACATAAGAACAGGCCTCCGCATTGACGGCTCTGCCTCTCCGGCCCATAAACAAAACCTCTTCTAATACCCTGCACGCTTCTAAAACCCTAGCTTCACTGACTTCTTCTTCTTCTACGGTGTATGCTGCTGCTGGAAACTTTTGTATCTATAAAGCGAAAATAAACTAGCAAAAAATGGGGGGGAAGAGAAGGAAGAGCGAAAGCGAGGCGATGGAAGAATATGGCAGCGATGTAGAGTTAGACAAAAAGGAGGAGAAGAAGAAGATGGAGAAGGGGAAAAGGAGAGAAATACTCCCGTCAATGATAAAGAACAAGGAGAAGAGATCTGCTGTACACGCCAAACTCAAGCATGAAAAGAAAGTCGAGAAACGCAAGAAGCTTAAAGCCCGAGACGCCGAAGAGAAGCGAGCTCTCCAGCTCGGTGAGGAGGTCAGGTCCCCAATTGAAATATCACATTAGGGTTTTTGTTCTTTGTTAATCAGAATTGATTAGGTGTGGTGTGATTATTCTGCAGCCTCCTCCAAGGAAGATTCCACGCACCATTGAAAATACTAGAGAGAATGACGAGACTGTATGCAAGCCTGACGACGAGGAGGTACTAACTTATAGCTCATGCTCAGCGATGGAATCAGCTATTTCTACTCATGGCCAAAATAGCAAATGCTTCTTTTAGCTGATGTGTTAATTCTCTTGGTTTATAGCTATTCGCTGGCAATGATGCTGACGAATTTAGCTCCATCTTAAAACGTGAACGGACTCCAAAGATATTGATCACCACTTCCCGTTTTAACTCTACTGTATGTTCGTAATCTCTTTTTAATTTTTTTTGTCATTGAATAGCCATGGAAGATGAAAATTATTTTGATGCCAATTTAAATCTCTCCCCGCACTTGTGATATGGTTGAATTGCCTTTACATGTCATTTGTGGTCTACAGAGGGGACCGGCTTTTATATCAGAACTACTTCAAGTGATCCCAAATGCACATTATTACAAGAGAGGAACTTACGACTTGAAAAAGGTGCTTTTTATTGGTTGTCCTTCCCTCTCACTCGTTCTAATATAAGATGCCTAGCTGTAGTGTTTCATCTCTTATTAAGATGTGCATAACATTCTTGTAGATTGTAGAATATGCAAAGAAGCAGGATTTTACATCTCTTATAGTTGTTCACACCAACCGCAGGGAACCAGGTGAGTGGTACTTCTTAGTTTTCAATACAGAATACATGCCAAATTGCCTAGGATATGCATGTTCTTACCGTGATTTCCTATTCCAATAACTATTAAGTTGGAAATAGATTTGTTTTATCAAAACCTTGGGTGACTGCGATTTTCTATCAGAATCCTAACAATTTTCAGACTGTTTGTAGATGCTCTCTTGATCATTGGCTTGCCTGATGGCCCTACTGCCCATTTCAAACTCTCACGGCTTGTTCTACGCAAGGATATCAAGGTTTATGGCTGAACTTGTGGATATTGATATATAACTTTTATTTAATGCAATGTTACCTTCTATTCTAAAATTAATTGATTTTATTCATCTACTGAAGAAAGTTACAGTCCTTGACGATTCTGCATCAATAAACTGTATCTATTTTCTCATCAATTAAATCTAATTTGTCTGGTCTTTAAGTGGACGTGGCCTGTTTTATTGGAGCAATAATATCAAATCCAAGAGAAATTGATCAATGAAGAGAGAAATGTGGTTTTAGAAATGTTATCTAATTAGGTTTCAATGGATTAGAATAAGCTGATTTTATTTTACAGGGTATTGAGGGTGATTTAAGTTTTGTCTGATGTAGTTTCTTGGAGGGTAACGTCTTACCTTTGCTGCCTTGTGTTGCTTGCAGAATCATGGAAATCCCACCAGTCATGAGCCCGAGCTGGTCTTGACTAACTTTACAACTCGTCTGGGACATCGTGCAGGAAGGTATTAAATCTTCTTCATGTTGCATGTTAGAAAACATCTAAATTTTCCTCACTATATTTGACCGGAAGAATGAGTTGAGCTGTGTGATCATATGTGCTATCTTCCCACAAAAATGACGATGCTTTTGTTTTCTATATAACTTATCCATGTTTTCAGTGTGGTTTGTATGATCTCACAGTTTTTCCATGTATCATTTTCTTTGTTGACTTCTTACACTGGTTTTCTTCTTAATAAAACATTCTTTTGTTCATATGTACCCTCCAGAATAATACAGTCACTTTTCCCACAAGAACCGAATTTCCGGGGTCGAAGAGTTGTAACCTTTCACAATCAACGTGATTATATATTCTTCCGGCATCACCGGTACGCTTTGGAATCATTAAATTTTGCCAAGAATAAACCTGTGGGTAGTCTTTTCTTTTCTTTTCTATGAACACCTTTCCGATAGAGTTTTCCAACTATTATGTGCACAGTTACATCTTTGAAACCAAAGATAGTAAACAGAGTGATTCAAAAGGTAAAAAAGATAAAGATGGCAAGGGTGGGAAGATCTCTCAACAGAAAGTGATTGCACGCCTTCAGGTTATGTTTCCCTATCAAATTTGTTGTTAACATTTTTCGTTGTGGAGTTGATATCCTTTCTATCAGGATCATAAGTTATACTTGTCTTTTTCTCTTCTTGTTGATTAACTCTATGAACTGAGTCAAACCTTGTAATCTTAATATTCTGCCTTAGGGCACTAGTGAAACATCAAACGCAACTGGAACTTTAGCTAGGCCCTTGATAATTTCAACTACATTTGGATACTCCATCCAAGTTATGGGTCTCAATTTTTCCCAAACATCTCTGTCTGAAACCCCTATTATCTTGGTAGTCTGTGTGCCAATAGTTATCCTCTAAACATGCAGGAGTGTGGTCCTAGATTTACACTGAAGTTGAGAAGTCTTCAACATGGAACATTTGATACCAAAGGTGGTGAATATGAATGGGTTCACAAGGTAGCTTTTGAACGGTTTCTGTTTGGTATATTTATTTATTTGATTTGTTGATGCTTTTTTTGCCTCCAAATTTTGTGAGATTATGAAACTGTTCGTCTTTCTTCTCATTTGAATTTCAGCCGGAAATGGACACCAGCCGGAGGAGGTTTTTCTTGTGAGTTGCATCAGATCGTTCCAGTTTATTTGTCTAGGTGTATAAGCAGATTTTGTTGCATTCCGGGCTGGTACCTGAACAGATGATGTTAAAATCCTGATCAAATTTGTAATGTGTGATTTAAAAATAGAAAAATGAAAATTGTGATAAGTTTTGCCCAATTGTTTATTCAATTATGGAATACTTGAAGATTATATGAATATATTTATCATTTGATTAGAACACGCATCATAATTTTTCTTAATTTATATACCCTTTTCTTGTCTGATTGTGGGATCCATCTCTTTCTTTTTTGTTTTTACGAAAAATTAATGGTTGCATTTTTATATCTCAAGTATACAAAATAATAATAATAATAATAATAATAATAATTAATTGTTTTTATGTATTTATATTAAAAATAATTTTTAGCGGGTTGATTTGTTTGTTTTTCTTTTTCCTATAAATGAATTATAAATATAAATATTTTACAAGTAAAAAAACATGAATTAATGTAAATTAGTATATTAGTTTGCCCTTCATAGGAGGGGTAAAATTAATTTTTTTTTAAATATCAAAAAATATTAATAGTATAAATAATATTTGAAAGTTTTTTGGATCCGATAATTATGGAAGATTTAAGCAAAATGAGTCTGTTAGTCATTACAAGCTTAGACAAATTCAAGTAAATTAGATCTCTTTGTTATGCGAAATTCAATAACATTAAATTTGTTAGTCATGTCTATTTAATTATTTTTATAAAAATAATTATTTGTATAAAAATATAGTTAAATTACTATTGAAATATGCCAAATAAAAATTTTAATTGATCTTTTTATAATTTTTTTATAAAAGACATTAAAATTACCTTTCAGTATTCTAAATAAAAATTCCAATTAATTTGTTTATAATTATTTTTATTTTTTATAAAAAATATTTAAATCACCATTTAATTATTCTAAACAGAAATTCTAATTAATTATGTTAATAAATTGTTTTTATTTTTTAAATTACTTTTGAAGAATTTTAAATAATTTTTATTTTTTATAAAAAATATTTAAATTAACTTAAAATATCCTAAATAAAAATGCAAATTATTTTTTTAAAAAAAGTAAACTAAAGTATCTAAACAATTTTTTTATATTTTTTAGTTTTTATAAAAAAACCATGTAAACTACTGGAATATCCCAAACATTTTAAATTCTATATAATTTTTTATAATTTTTTTTATTTTATAAAAAATAAAATATCTTTCAAATATTCTAAATAAAAATTCTAATTAATTTTTAAAAAAATTAAATCTACCAATCAAATCAGATAAAAAAAATATATATCGTACAGCTATATAAAATCCAAACTTTTTAGATATGATGATGATGTGAGATGCAAGAGCCATGGATAAAAGAAAACATATCAACATGTATAGACTTTTCGTAATTAAACTTTTGTCGGCTCTGCCAGCAACTTTTGACCTGAAGCTGGAGAAAAGAAAACATAGATCAGCATGTGTTGACTTCACCTCTTACTCACACCCACGTAGATCCTAGTCTCCGTTACTTTTTAAGATAGAAAGGTAGCTTAAACACAGTATTTGAACTTTACAGCAATGGGGAAGGAGATCGAATTTTATTTCAATTATGATTTTTTTCATCACACAACAGACGGAAAACATTAACTAGGTTACTTTCATGCCCTAAGCTATGATGCGAGTCAAACTAGAATTGTTTTAAGATAGAAAGGTGGCTTAAACACATAAAGTGTGTGGCTTTTTTATTATAGTTTTTATTTTTACTGTTTATCTTCTCACAATTCACCAAATTTTATTTTTCACAATTGAATCCAAATAAAAACCTTATAATATATTTTTTTACGAGAGTTGAATTAAAAAACAAATAGCTTAAGTGAAAAACAAAAGTAATATAGGTGGTGACTCTAAAATTTATTTGAAAAACTTATTTAAATCCTTATATTTTTAAATTATCAGTTTAATTGGTCCCTATAATTTTCAAAAATTACATTTTAGTATCATATTTTATTTTTTTATTTTTTAGTTTTTTGTGGTGGAGGAGAGAGGGTTGTTAGATTTCACTTTAGAGAGAAAAAGTTATTGTTTGCAACGATTCTAATCACTAAAACATTTTATCTTGTATCAAATGATTTATATGATAAGAGAAGTTGAGATTATGTATTTTATTATCTTGAAAACATCTAAAAACATAATTGAGCTCTAAAAAATTTTTGATTGTGAGCTGGTAATGGGTTTTTAAGCCTTTTTTTGGTATTTTTTGCATTTCTAAAAGGATAAAAAAACCTTTTTTATTTCAAGTATGGCAGTATTATAATTAAAGTAGAAGTGTTATTAATTGAGGATATTTTCAAAAAATCATTTACTAAGTAAATCAATTAATTCACATGAAAATCAAGTTGAAGTTCTAAATAAAAATAAATCTAGTATATTAAAAATATTAAAACTAAAATATAAAAGCTTCTCAATCTTTAAAATAAAAATTCAGTTATTAACTACTAAATTTCACTAATTAAAAATAATTTCTCATAAATTCATAAGAATTATCAAAAAAAATATTAAAAACACTCTAAAATTGAAACAAGAAACTTAGGATTCATAAAATATTTGGGGTGAATTGCCCTCTTCACTTAACCGAGAATACTTTTAAAAATATTTTTATTTTTATAAATTTAGCAATTACAAATTCAAGTGATTTACTTTTAAAAATTATAACTCTCATATCACAATTTTGATTGGGGTAAATGACCTATTAAGTCAAAGAACTCATGACATACTATAACTAGGTATCAAGTTCCAATCATTACACTCACTAAAATAAAAGATTTTAGTGGTTTAAAATCAGCAAATCATTATTTTTTATTTTTTTATTTTATTATTTCTTCAAATTAATTTATCAAAAGATATATCAATTAACTTTCAATGATTTCTCATTAATCTAAGATTTCGTTAGTAGACCGTAAATTCCTTAAAAACAATTAAAAATCAAATATCATAGAACTTGAATCCCTAAATATTTTTTCAATGACCAAAATATGCATGAAAAAACTCAATTAAAAGATAGTAATAAAAAATGCACATCTATCCTCCTTGATATTTCTATTTCTCTCTTCTCGCAAGTTCTAGCTGTCTGGCAAAATAAATAAATATATATATATATATATATGTGTGTGTGTGTGTGTGTGTGTGTGTAATGTAGGTTTCTATAGGGTTTTATTTTTTTACTCTCTAAGTTGTGATGTAATTACTAATATACCATTACAATAACGAGACAAGTTTAAGTGTTACATGGAAGATATTACTATTACTCTTAAAAAAATAAAAAGAAAGAAAATCAAGTTAAAAAAAATCATATTAAATCATCTATATCCTCCTAGTAAAATATCTTGAAAATTATGCTTTATAACTTAATTCAATTTGTTTTTTATGAAATTATCTCAGCCTCATAATTTGAGTTTTGAGTTTTATAAGTTAAGTCAAATTAATTTAAATAGTTTTCTTGAATCATAGATTTAGCGTGTCAATCCAAGTTAAATAAGATTTTTTTTTGTTATTTTATAATTATTTTTTTAATATAATCATTCAATATTGAATTAATTGAGAATTAGATTTTATAATTTATTTTGATTTGATTTTTATGGGGTTTTCTTGGTCTAATGACGCATGTTGTAGGTTTAATAGATTAACCTAAGTTAACTAAAATCTTTTTTAAATATATGTTTTTAATTTAATCCTTTAATAATAGATTAATTAAAAATTAGGCCTCACAACATATTTTGATCTATTTTGCACGAGATTAACATGGTCTCTTAATTATGGTAACAAGTTTGGTAAGTTAACTTAAGTTGATTCATCATGTTTCTACTTTAATATTAATAATATATATATATATATATATATATTAATTTGTTTAGTCAAATTATTTTTTTATTAGATATTCAAATTATTTTTGTACTGGTTAAATTGACAAAATTACATCGAATCAACCCTTATATAATTGATTTTTTTATACTAAAAAATATCAATAATACCCTAATATTTTTTATATTTAAAAAGATTTGATCTGATATCAACATAGCCGTGAGATAAGAATTTTATGTATCGGTATTACTATTCATAATGATAATACTTAGATTAAAAAACAAGTAGCTTATTAGTCACGTGCACATTAAAGGTCAAAAGATAAAGATTGTTTGACATTGTATTTATAGATATGTTCGGATGTATTTTAAAAACATGTTTGATATAAAAAAATATTAAATTGATATTTTATAAGTAAATTTTGATGATTTTAATATGTTAATATGAAAAATAAAATAAATTAATATATTTTTAAATAAAAAAATATTATTCACCATAAGAGTATACTCATTGTAGGTTACAAGAATATAATTTCTTGTTTACACATATTAAAAGATGTTGACCTTTTAACAAGAAAATTCACAATGAAGGGTGATTTTTATGTATAAAGAATATAAGAATTTAGGATAAACAAGTTTATTATTATTATTATTATTAAAAATATTAGTATTGTAATTAAATATTATAAACATTACTCTTGCGTTCGGCATTACAGTTAGACCTAATACTTTTAAATTTGATCTTGCAGGTATATTTAAGATTCTTGAGTCTAGCATTATAGTCAGACTCAAATTCAAAGCTTTTGAATTTAATATTTTAATTAAATTTAAAATTTTTAAATTTAATTTCTTTTTAATACCTTTTTATGTCAAAAATATTAGCTAGCACATGTTACAAACTACCTAACTAGTACAGACATGCAACATTCATCAATAAACTATGTGCCTAAGATCACCCAGATGAGAAATTTAATTTTAATATGTGAAAATTAGTATAAATACTTTCTCATGGTTAAAGTAAAAAGAAATTATAAAATTTGTTATTTTGGAACTGCGAGCCTTCGTAATGAAAACAATATTAAGTAAATTATTCAATTCTAAAAATTTTAATTTGAGTGTTTCTTGTTTTAAAAGTGTTTTTTTAATTATGTTTTTATTTTTTTATTTTAAAAAATGTTTTTTAGTAATTTCATATAAAATATTTTAAAAAAACTTTCCTCTCATACCCTCTCTCACGTTCTTTCCATTATCTCTATCCTTCTAATTACCTTATTCTTCACGTCTCGTAATCAAATCCATCAACATCCTTTCACCATATTTTTTTTTCCAGAGTATTTGGATTTTCATTTAATTCAAATTATATTTTTTATATAATTTTTTTATTTTAATTACTGATGAAATTATTAATAAAATATTTAAATCTAAAAAAAATCCATTGATGAGTTTCGAACAAGATGTTTTTTTATTAATAATTATTATTATCTGGTTACCTTTTTAATATAAGAACGGGTTTGTTTATTTATTTGGATTTTTTTTTTGACAATATGAATTTTTTTAATTTTTTACAGTGAACTTATATGAAAAAAAAATATAATGCAGTTTTGTGTCGATATTGAAAAATATAATATTCCTTTTCTTATAGTTCCTTATTTTAATTAGTGATAAAACATCCAATGACATATTTTTAAAAATAAAATCCAAAAAAAAAAAAACTCAAAGAGCTTGGACCACCGAGAAAACAGCTGGGCACAGTCTCAAGGTCACATCACCGTCAGGAGCCCCAACTTGCCATTGGCAGCCAGAAAAGAGCACCGTCATGAACCGACAGCAACGTGGACGCGGTTGAATGATGCATCCTGGCACATACGTGTCAGTTGAGTTTGTGTGGTTAAACAAATAGATGATAAGAGTTTCTCCGTTCATTCCAGAAATCTGGTTCCCTGACCCCTCACCTCTTTTCCTTTTTCTTTTCCTTTTTTTCTTTTTTCTTAAAAAAATACCAAACCAAACGGATATTATATAAAAGGATGGGACAAAACGTGGGGGCCTCATTTCTGATTTTTTTTAGATTAATGTGGGTGTCCGGACCAGTTTTCGCGCACCACGATTAATCTCACGGGCCCTGAAGTTAACGACCATGTAAACCTCCAGTGGTCATCATATGAGCAACCAAGAACTCGAACCTGAGACCACAGAGAGAGCAAATCATTTCTGATTTTTATCCTCTCAAGTTGGATTCATAATTTTTATTTATTTATAAATTATATAAAAAGAAAGGACAAAATTTTTGATATTATCATTTAGATAATTTAAAAAAGTCCAACATCATTCTTTATTTGTAAATTATACAGGATTTGATTGGAAGTAATCTTATCCACCAGGTTCATTCAAAAAGGAATTTAAAGGAAAAAAAAAGTTATATTTATTCTAATAAATTGGTTAAACTCCTAATTTGATTTATAAATTCTAGTTAGTTGGATTATTTTTTTATAAAAATTAATTAATAATTAATTGAATAATACAATTCAATAAAAAATAAATATTAAAAAATAACAATAAAAAACAGAAACAAATTTGTTTTCAAACCTACGATGTTGACATTACACTTATGTATTAACCGCTGACATATGGTATAAAATTATTAACCTAAGGGGTCATTTAATTTATTACATCTTTGATTAGCTCCTTAATTTATAAGTTTGAGTTTTTTCATAATTATTAAAAACAATGACAGAGTCACGTAGAAGCAAACAAGACAACTGCCCCTTTATTTTTATTTTTTATTGTTTTGAATTGTTTTTTAACAATAAACATTAATTTGATTGTCCTTTAAGAAGAGTAGCGTGGCAATTTGAGATCTATATAATAGAGATCTTGAATTAGAGATAATAAGTGCACTTCTTATATGAATATAGGATAGCTTGGTTTTATTTACTTATCTAAATTTATCAAGTATGCTTTTTAAAAGGTAGAGTTTTTTTAAATTTGATTTGATTGTTTTGAATTAATTAAAAATTATATTATTTCTAATTAAATTGGTTATGATATGAAATTAAATTTTTCTATGAGATGAATAATTATTATTGACAAGTAAAGATTGATATATGCAAATTAAAATTATTTTATCTTGAGATTGATCATTTTTATGATGTTAATTTTCATGTGTCTTAGAATAAAATAATTAAATAATTTATATTTTATTTGTTTTTATTTTCCTTTTTTTCGTTAGACAATTTATGTTTTAATAGAGAATAATTAACATGTGCATGAAAGCCTAGTTTTATTAAATACAGGTTGGTTTTTTTCTTAAAAAAAGGAAAGAAAAAAACTATCATCTTAAAATAATTTACCATGATAAATTTAGATTATGAATCTTAATCCATATACATGCATTATATACAGCATGATACATGGTAATGGGATATAAAATAAATTTTGATGAATTTATCTGTATTTTATTAAAAATTTTATATAAAAAATTTATAATTATTATGTAACTCAACTAAATTTTATTATTATAAAACTTAAAAGAGAGCAATTATAATATAAGTTTTTTATCCTAACAATATTTTTAAATTAATTTTATTTTATATAAGTTTTTTTGTTTTGAATTAATTTTTAATGTGTATCTATATAATATAATATTTGTTAATAATTTGCTTTTTAATTTAAAATATTATAACTTCTCCACTAATCAGAGGCTTATATAACCGTTAATTTCAAGATCTGTAAAATTAATTATAATATATACAAGCTGATCGAAATACTGATATTAATTAAAAAAATTATTAATTAATTAAATATATTAATTTAATTCATTATTTATATAAACAGTTAAATAAAGCACACTTTTATAATTGTATGTATAATTCACCACACGGATCTTGACTGGGTTTATTAAGGTACGAGGACGGCTCTTGATGGCTCGCCAGCGGGAATTTTTGCTGAGCACGAAGGCTAAACATTTTTTTGTGGGTTGCATGGCTAGAGTTAGCTTCATATTAACAGTGCTAAGACTAGGTCTCCATTGTCGATCCAATATGAATTCTAGTGCTTGGACTATCCATACGGGCATCTTAATTAAACGTCAAAGCATACTTCATTTCTAGTCTCTCCTTGACTACAACGACATTCGAGAATGCTTCATCCATGAATTTCCACTTGCTCTCACTGTTTTAGACGTATTCCCTGTAATTTGTTTTTTGGTTTTCTTTGTACCATATTTTATACTAGTATATTGATTCATGGCCAAACCAATTTCTTTTTTATAATAAAAAAAATACTAAGAGCATCAAGATTTTTTTACAATATTATTAAACTTTAATAAAAAAATTAAAATTTTAAAATCTCTTGACTTAGATCTCTACGTAGCATGATTTTCTAGTAAAATTATGTTAAAATTAATTAAATATGGGTTGATTTATTTAACAAGTTGAAGGAAAACTTGGATAATTAGTTTTTAGAAAAAAAATTAATATTGAATGATAAAAAAAATAATAAAATAAAAAATAAAATCAGACATGGAGCCACATTAACCTTTTAAACTCATAACTCTAATTATTATACTTGAAATCATATATAAAAAACTGATAATACTCAATCTCTAAAGATTTTAATGATAAATGATGTATTATTATTATTACTATTATTATTGTTAATATTATTTTTATTATTGTTAGTGTTATTATTACTATTCCTAGTATCATTATTACTATTGTTATTAATAAGTATTATTATTATTATTATTATTAGTAATAGTATTATTATCATGACTATTATCATTATTACTATTACTATCTTAATAAACTATTATCATCATCATCATCATGATTGTTAATATCCTACTACTATTATTATTTGTTACTATTATTATTATCAATATAATTACCACTACTAGTATTATTACTATTATTAATTATTATTACCATCATTATTGTCATAAAAAAACTATTATTAGTTCATCACTACTAATAGTTTTATTAATATTATTATTGGTTTTATTATCATTACCATTATTGCTACCATAATAATTTGTTATTGTTATTAACACTATTATTAACATTATTACTAGTATTATTAATAATATTGTTAGCATCATTATCATTATTATTATTACTATTACAACTGTTATAATTGTCATTATTATTATTGTGATTATCATTATCCCTATTATTATTAAAATAAAAAAAACTATAAACTTGATTTGAAGAATAAAATTAAAAACTATGAAAATTTTGATGAAATAACAAAAAACACAAATAAGAAATCAAATGAAGAATGACCAGATTAAAATTAATATTATTATTAATAAAAAAATTATAAACTAAATTTGAAGAATAAAATTAAAACTATAAAAATTTTGATGAAAAAGCCAATGAAAAAAAAATAAAAAATTAAAAGTAGAAATATCAAATAAAAACACATTATGTATTCAAATTAAAATTGAAGGATTAAATTAAAAATAAATAAAACTTTAATATAAGAAAAAATAACTAAAATTAAAAATAAAAATTAAAATGATGGAGTTTGAAACACTAAAAACAATAATTCAACAGTAGAAGAGAGAAATAAAAGAAAAAAAAAGATTAATAACGATAAAGTAGCCATTTTTAGATCACATGCGTTATCTATAAAAAAAAGGACATGATGAAGAAAAAAATAAGATAAGGAAAGCATATTTTTAACTATTAAAAGACATCGCATGCGCAACTCAAAATGCACGAAGCCTCCAATATGCCACTAATTTTTTGAATTTAAAAAATAATAATTAAATATTAAATTATTTCATCACTCTTAACAAAACCAATAATTACCAAAAAAAAAACCTGATATAAAAAGGCACTAACACCCCTGTGAATTGGACTTAGTTTTTTTTTTTTTTAACTCTAATGTCAAATTTATAATTTTAACGTGTATTGAAAAAATAAAATGCCTGAAAAAAGGACTAAAATTAAATGATTTTGTTGTTTTTAAAAATCAAAAAATTATTTTATCATGCCCGAAAACTCCATCAAGGAGAATGAAAAGGGGTTTTCTTGTTTTATTTACAAAAACGACATTCTTTCATGTTCAACACGTAATTTCGAACCAATCTCTGATCGTTGGTATTTTTTATCTAGTATTTTTTTTTTGTTTTTAATTACATCCGATATTTTAACTAACAAATTGAGGATTTTCATCCATAGCTATAATATTTTCTTTGTACTTTATTAATTATTCAACACGGGTTTCCACCATAGCCCTCTATTAAGTCTCCCCAGTGGTTTATAGGGTTACTGATTCTGTTAGTTTCTGTGTGAATGAAACGTGCTTGAACGGGTATCTCATCTAATATAAGGGTCGATTGGATCTCTTTACGTTAGCCGTTTATTTATCACGAGCCCTCCGTTAGCAATGGCGTCAACAATGAACAATGACATCTCTTATGATTCGACACCCATCTTCTGTAGCCCTTTCACATTTCCTGAATATATTTTATTTTCTTAATATTATAAATCATTCTTGATATTATAGAATAAGCTGAAATAAGAAAAATTTGAAAGAAAATAAAATAACAGAACATAAGAAAAGGAACTCAATGTTTCAAATTAACAAAAATAAAAGCATAAGAAAGAAAACAATTAAACTAAAACATTTTTCCTGTTTTAGAAAATAAAAATAAAACCTGAATATTTTAAACAAAACAGAAAAACCTTTATTTAAAATAAAAAATTTAAATTATGGTTCGAGTATGATTAATATTTAATTATTAATTACTGAAATTTAATTTCATGAGAATATTTTCTTTTACTTATTTATTTATTCTAATTTCCATTCAATTCCTTAAATATTTGAAAAATAATTTTAAAATACTATAATATAATTTTTATAAATGAAAATCAATGAGTAAATTGAAATGTGCTACTCAATTAACAACAGCTAAAGCTTCCGTTTATTTGAGTAGAAATGTTTTTGATATTGTGATGTCAATATTTTTTTAAAATATATTTTATTTAAGAATATTATAAAACATATAAATATTTTTATTTTTAACATTAATATATTAAGATCATTAAAAAATAATATTAATTATATAAAATGTTTTTTAAACCAAATAAATTTTTGATATACATTTAAATACAATTAAAAATAAAAAAAAATATTTTTATAAAAAAATTACTCAATCAATCCTTGTATTATTGAAGAAACATGATTAATGTTTAACAGTGAAAAAACAAATGAAATCATCAGCCTGTTGTTTGCATACGTAGGTTTTATTTGTTTTTCAGCATTTTTCTTCGTAAATGTTATTTTAAAAATATTTTTATATTTTATTATTAAAAATTAATTTTTAAAAATAAAAAATATTATTTTAATATATTTCTGAATTAAAAAAATGCTAACATAGTATTAAATATATCTTTTTTAATGGAAAAAAACAAGTGTGGTGTTTGGTTGTGTGGTTAAAATATTATTTATTTAAAATTAATTTTTAAATATTTTTAAAAATCCTTTAAAGTGTAACTTTTTACCGCAATCTAATAAAATTTGCGAGGCCTGAGAAGTATGATAAATAAAGTTGGAGCCCACAGACAGGAGAGTGTGCTAAGCTGTCCTCTTAGGCAAGCAAGCATAAAATACAAAAACAGCCACGGGCCCCGTCTGAGTTCTCCAACATCAACACACACGGATTCCAATCTGTCAAGGTCTTAATTGAAGATTTCTCTGAAAGTTCAAAAAAGAGGTTTTACCGGTGATATACTCCAAAAACAGCACAGGGATTCTCCCTTCTGGTCTTTATAAAATGCGAAAAGCATCTTCACGATGGTGACACTTGCCAAAGAAGAAAATAATCTCAATCTCCATCACAAGTTTCCCGAACCGTCATTTGCTATATCTTCTCTTCTCCTTTCTTTCCCCCTTTCCTTCAACAAAGACAACAGGTTTTTCCTACGGTGGCTAGAACGCTGAAAGATGGTAACTTTGTTGTTTGCTTCGATTTTCTCAGTGTTTTTGTTGGGTTTTTATCTTTCTTACGTGGGGTTTGATTGAATGATTGATACAGGTTGCGGTCGTGGAGTCTAATGCGAATTCAAACATCGTGGGTCAGTTAAATTCAGGATTTAATGAGAGTAATATTTTAAATGGAAATGGAATTATTTCAAGAACGAACAGTGGTTGTGGCTATGTGTCTTCAACGAGTACAGCAATGACTAATGAGCCCTGTGTTTCTTGCACTACTTTTAACATCCTGGCTCCTATCTACAAGCGACTTGATCAAAAGGTCTGTTCTTGTCCCTTTTGAATTCAGAAATTAGTGTTAATTCTTCTTGTTTTTCATCTTCTTTTAATTTTTGAAGAACTTATTTGTGTGCTTTTATTTTGTTGTGAAATAGAATCAAAGTGTTCGTGAAAGCAATTTCAGAGCAGTTTGGCTCTCTAGAAACCAAAAGATTTTGAATTGGTTGCTTCACGAGAGATCTTCAATTATATGTCTCCAGGTGGGTGCTTAATTCCCTTTCTATTTCACTGTCACTGTGGATCTAACCTTGTATGAAAAAAATAAAAATAGTTGGTTGTTGTATTTGAAAATTATGCTAACTGGCCTTTTTCTGTGTTGAAATCTCATTTTTTTTTAATCTGTAGGAATTCTGGGTTGGAAATGAAGAACTTGTGCATATGTACCAGCAGAGACTTGGTGATGCTGGCTATGTGACTTTCCAGCTTGCACGAACCAATAACCGGGGAGATGGTAATTAATTTGTTGTCTAAGCTCCTTTTCTTTTAGTTTCTTCCTGGGCTACGTGGATCCTTAAAGCAAGCAACCCTTTTTTTTTAATGTTCTCATGCTTTTCAAAAGACATCTTTGGTCATCATCTTAGGTCAGGCTGATTTTGACTGTCATTCAATTTCGTACAAACATGAAGAAAATGAATTAGGCATGCCATATTTCTGGATAGCCGACCTCACATACTGGCAGGCCATGAGGTGGAAAAACCATCTTCTTGGGTCTTAGCAGTAATTTGAATTATTATTTTCTTTTTGCTTATTTTGGTAGTCATATGTAAACTGCACTTTGTATGCTATTTCTACCCTTAAGCATGCTTATTTTTTGCTATATGATTTTGCTGACCTCCAAGTTGAAAATCCACCTACATGTGTCCCTGATGTTATCATCATTCAATTCAGCTTGTGTAAGCTAGTGCTGATTGGACTGGAAATTTTATTCTCTCCACAGGCCTGCTAACTGCTGTGCGTAAGGATGACTTTACGGTTCTAAATTGTCGAGAGTTGCTCTTCAATGACTGTGGAGACCGTGTTGCTCAGTTACTGCATGTCCAATCAGCGCTTCCATTTTCACAAAACCGGAAAGGCAGTTCCCAGCAAGAATTTCTTATTGTTAACACTCACTTATTATTTCCTCACGATTCCTGTCTGTCTGTAGTTAGACTGGATCAGGTATATAAATATCTCTTTAGTTATAATCGTCCACTTCATTTTGAATTTCCAGTCCTAGTTCATCTTAGCAATGTTTGTTCCAATAGTTACCTTGAGGTTTGTAATTGGTTTTTTTCTAGGTTTACAAAATACTACAATATGTGGAACAATATCAGAGAGAAAACAAACTCAACCTTATGCCAATCCTACTCTGTGGGTAAGCTTCTCGTCTTGATTTGTGAAGTAGATAAGTCTTGCATAGCCTCTGAATATAGACATCCTCATTTTCTTTTCATTTGTTTGATGCTTTATCCAGTGATTGGAATGGAAGCAAGAGTGGACATGTTTACAAATTCTTGAGGTCTCAGGGATTTGTATCTTCATATGACATTGCCCATCAATATACTGACAGTTATGCAGATGCTCACAGGGTAAGTTTCTTCGAGTCCCAATCCAAGTGATTCCACATCACTAGATAACAACATCTAAATCCGCTGCTTACCTCAATTTTTTTTCCTTGTCTATTTTTCTGCATCACACAGTGGGTTAGCCACCGAAATCATAGGGGTAACATCTGTGGTGTTGATTTCATATGGCTGTGCAATCCTATTAAATCCAGGAAACCATTGAAGAAAAGTTGGTCTGAAGCAGTATTTGGAATAATAAAGGTGAGTTCAATCATTTGTTCGATCATTTTCCAACACATCAGATCATTTTCCAACACTTGCTCTGCCAGTTTGATATTTTGTGCTACAGAAGTGAAGATGAAACATGGAATAATATTGTCAGAAAAGGAAACAGAATTGTACTATACAGATGAGTCAAGACCACTTATTTTACTTCAGTTCATATCTTCCTAAAATTTGTATGTGCCTCAGAAAACTAGTTCAATTTTTCATCTTGAGATAGTAGACAATTGTTATGTATCAGAGAAGGATGTTCGGAAATCCTTTATTTTATTTTCCCTCTCTTAAGTAATTATATGGAGGAAGCTTCTTTTTCAAAAAAAAAAAAAAAAAGGGGAAAAAAAGAAAGACAGTTGCTTACTGTCTGCTAGCTAAGTAATCACAATCCAACCATGGACAGTAGGAATTTATGCCTAAGAAACCTTAACATTTACAGCTGATGCTTCTTGTTGCAGCATCAGCTGTAAATGTTATGTTGCAGCATGTACCATCTATTCTGACATACAAGATTTGTTAAACCTCACTGAAATTGTAGTCAAGAACCGGTTATCATCATGCTAGTTTACAAGTCCCTACAAGTAATTTACATACCGTGTTGTATATACGGCCATGCTGTTCAGTTCACTTCTTGCCCTTAGCATTGTATCAATGCAAAGTAGTGTGCGCACACTGTACATGGGAAAGTTAAACTGAATTACATTTTAGCATCCATATTTCACAAATCAAGGGGCATAAAACGTAGAGCTGGCTCTGGCAAAGTGCCCCAGTAACATAAATGTGTTTTGATTTGGAACTGCACATAATCTACTGATTTCAACACCTGATTGCTGTAATTTTTCTTGGTTCCAGTGTGAGCTCCAAAAAGCTTCGTTGGTTGAAAATGATGCATTTGCATTTCTAAAGGCTGACGACCATGGCAATTTTATCACATATTCAGCTTTCTGTGAAGCACTCCGCCAGGTACTTTTACAAGCAGCTTGATAATAAACGTGCAATTTTAAGTGGAAAGATGAACTTACCATATTTTAATCTTATTCAGGTAAATTTAATTGGTCTTCCTTATGGACTCAGTTCCCAGGAGACAGAAGATTTGTGGATGCAAGTCGACATTAACGGAAATGGAGTTGTTGGGTATGAAGAATTTAAGGTATGGTACATCCCTGATCCATGGTATTAGCTGGTGCATTGCTGTGTGCTACAATTCCAGGCATGCTTAAGAATATTAAGAATACGTGGAATTCTGTTTCCCTTCTCTTTATATTTGTGTTAGATTGGTGTCTACCACTTCATGTGTTATGTATCGCTCATGAAAATGGTTAATAATTGCAGAGGAGTATATGGAATTCAGAATGCTCAGAGCCAAGAGAGGAAAATTGCAGTGAGAGGACAGGGGACTCTGAACAGGGCTTAGAGGAAGAAGCCATTGGTTTCAATGTAAAGAAAGCAGTTCTATTCCCTCGAGAAGCTGAGAAGGGAAGGTGGCCTGAAAATTATTCCCTCTCAGATCATGCTCCACTCACCGTGGTGTTTTCTCCAGTAAGAATACAGGGTTCTCAGCGGGTGACGGGTTTGTAGACAAAACTGGCTTCGAAAAATAATGAGGTAGATAAGAGAGTGAAGTGTGTAAATCAGAAGTAACTGTCTATAGTATCCCTGGGAATAACTAGTTCCCTTGGCCAAAATTTTCAGGCAAAGAGAGAATTATGCATCCCAGATTGTCTTTGTTTTGTAATGTGAAAAGCCAAATCAGAAACAGTGCAAATGCTGATAATTCTGTTCATCAATTTTCTAAAGAACTGTGTTTTCCGTCATGTCATATCGTATCTGGATGCTACCTTTTTATGGGTTACCTGAATGCTTCTGTTCAGTACCTGTTTCTTTCCTATACAATTACCATGGAAAGCATTCCTTCCTCTCTTCCTTGTTTTTTTTTTTTAAAATAAATAAAAAATATTTTTTTAATTTTTTTTAAAAGTATTTTACCCGTCCATCTACGGTCCTGACCTGGGCTTTGAGGATCGATTTCATTTTATATAAGGCTTGGACCTGGAAGATAAAATTAAGATTGCTTGGTACATGAATAATCTTGCTGCTGAAGAACAGTTAGCGCCGCCGCCGCCGCTAGTTATTGCATGCTAAATCTGTATCGCATGGTTCTATTAGGCTAGGAATACGACAAAATAAAATCCAGCCGGATCCATCCTCTTCTATCCTGCTTTTACTACAGGTTATCACCACAACCAGCTAGGAGGCATTTTTATTAGGAGAACATTCTAGAAGATGGTAGCATGAATGAAGACGGGAAGCAAGATTTTGACTTTTGATAGGGTTACAGAAGATTGTGGAGGCCCCCCCCATAAAACTTGGGAATCAAGCAAGAAGTGGAGTTCAAGCCCCGGTGGAGAAGAGTGATCCTTTCTTCCTTCTCTCACCCTTTATCCATTCGAGGCGGTCCGAATGGTTGGGTCCACCTCCCCCCCTCAACTTTCTTCTCATCGAAGTAGTTGTCTAGGTATCAAATGTCAATATGCCACATCAGCACACCCTCTTGTTTCTCTCTACTTTTAACAACTTCTCCTGGAAGGCTATCGACTCTGTGTTCACAATACAGAATCTCTCCATCTTGCCCTGTATATAAACACACACAGTCGCTCTCTCATCGAACCCAATCACCCACCCCTCTTCAAGGAAAGACAAAATGTCACCCGTCGGTTTCTGATTCTGCTGGTCCTTCCTTCCTCCCTTTCAATCCCAGACCTCATCTCAACTCAGGCATGCCTTTCTTCCCTGTTTTAGGAAGCGGAATGAATAGCAAGATCCAATCAGGTGAGTTAGATCTTGCTCGTAATGCAACTTTTGAATGATCTCTTTTACCCCCTCAATCTCTCTCTCTCTCTCTCTCTAACTGTCATATTGTTTTCTTAGTTATGGAAAATCCAACTGACGGAATGCCATCCGCACCAGCAGTTGGATATAGGTTTCGTCCAACTGACGAAGAGTTAGTTAGCAATTATTTGAAGCCAAAATTGCTCGGTGATGACTTGGAAGACTTACTCATCATCGCAGAGATCAAAATCTGTAATCATGAACCCTGGGATCTACCTGGTAACTATACACCGCTTTCCGTTTCTTTTTATTATATTTATTGTTTCTGTCGCAATAGTGGATTAACGCAGTGATTATTATGTAGGTAAATCGGAAATAAAGTCCGATGATGCAGTTTGGTATTTCTTTTGCCCACGCGATTTAAAGTACTCAAACAGCAGACGCTCTAACCGGAGAACGAAGGCTGGATTCTGGAAACCAACCGGAAAAACTATTAAAGTAAAGTCGAGGCGTAACAAGGAGGTGATTGGTACTAAGAAGACTTTGGTTTTCTATAGATCAGCTAGTCCTAAAGCCGAGAGGACTGCATGGATTATTCATGAATACGAAGTGGTCGTATCTGATTCAAGGTTCTCTAATCTGGTAAGTGCAAATTATTATTATTATTATTATTTTTTATGTAATTTAGTGACCCTGTATTTGAAGAGTAGTTTATTTTGTAATAGTAGAGGTCTTAGTCTTGTTGCAAAAACATTAGTTAATTGCTGATTTGAATTAATGTGTTACGATTTTCTTAAACGGGGAGGGAAAAATAGCTTAGCTTGATTTATGGCTATCGTTTCTACGAAATTGGAAACCAGGATGTTAATTGGTTATTATCTCGAGGTGTTAGAAATAGTCATTTGTGCATAGGCAGTAATTCTGGCTTCATGAGTTGTGTTTGTTCAAATTTCGTTTGAATGTTAGGTTGCTTTTAGAAATTTGGTTTTGCTAGTGTATGCTCTCATGTACAGATAATTCACTCAATGACTCGAGGTTTTCATTTTCAACAAGTGCAGGGAGAATATGTTCTCTGTAAATTGAAGAAAAAACTAGATGGGAAAACCGGTAAAGGTGTTTCTATCTCAGGTTTTGAAGCTGAACCAAGCTGCAGCATGGCTTCTAATTTTGAAAATCATAATCGCAGTGAGTTGACTGCGAATTCTGCTTGTGTTGAAAGTGAATCAAGCAACCATCTGGCTTTTGATTTTGAAAAGCCAAATTCAAATGAGCTGCCGACTAACTTAGCTCAGGAAGTGAGTGGGTTGAGCCACTTTTGGACTACTAATAACCAAAACCTAAATGAGCTAATGTCTAATTCGGCTTATGATGGAAGTGGGCTGCACCACTTCATGGCTACTAATTTTGGTAATCCAAACTCAAATGAGCTGATATCTAGTTCATCCTATGATGGAAGTGGTTCACTCCACTCCATGACTTCAAATTATGAAATTCAATACCGAAATGAGCTGATTTCTAATTCGGCTTATGATGGAAGTGGTGGTTTACTCCACTCCATGACTTCAAATTATGAAATCCAATACCTAAATGAGCGGATATTTAATTCAGCTTATAATGGAAGTGAACAGAGCCACTCTATGGCTTCTGATTCTGAAAATCAAAACCTAATGGACACGACTTTTGTGTTCCCTGGTTACTTGCTCTCCAAACCTCCTGAACAACAGGTCCCGTCACCCTCTGAGAATTGGTTTACAGCTTCTGATTTTGAAGATCCATTATCACCTCTTCAACCCGAAGGTGAAACCGGTCCTTCCATGGAGATGCCTTTTCAGTTTACAAATTGCCTACTGGCTTCAGATTTTGAAAATCAAAATATAGACAAGGAAACAGATATATCAGCCTCTGATGAAGGTGAAAGGAGTTCTCCTACAGTAATGCCTATGGATTTGGAAAATGAAAATCCCTGGGGGAAGATTGATATGCCAACCCTTGAAGGTGGTGGTTTGTGTTGCTTGATGGCTTCACCAGGAAACAGTCCAGCAGATGCTTCGTTTCTGCAGTTTCCACAGGTTAGAACTTGAAAGTGCCTTTTTTTTTTTCCCTTTTAATAATTACATAGAAGTAACATGCTTTGCAGTTTTAAACCCAGTCATATGGAGTATAAATAGAAAACACACTGTTGATTCTTATATCAAAATTATACTTCTTGCAGCTAAGCCCTAGACAATTGGCTGAGCTGGAAGCATTCCTGGAGCCAGAGGACTTCCTTAACCCTCCGCCTCAGCCACCTGCATCTACAAGCACCGAGGAAGTCCCTAATTATACGGGCAGTGGTTCTGTGTCTTATTGAACACATCTGTTATTTCCTATATATCTGCCCTATGCAAACTGGAGTTACTATGTGGCTAATGTTGCCACCTTGTACCCCCAAATCTGCTAACCATACAACTTATGCTGCTCTAGTTGTTCGATTTCTTGCATGGTATCTGATCTGCACATTCACTCTCTGTATAGTGGATGCTACTGAGTTTGATCAGTCCACGCAGCTCCGGGCTGTTTAAAGCCCATGCCTTCTAAAGTTTGCGGCTATATCCAAACATTAAGAGGAAGATTTTATTACTAGTAGTAAAAGATGCTTGGTTTTGTCCAAGAATCCCGATGCATTAGCTGCTGTCCAGTTCTGGATTTGTTAAATAGAAAGTACTTTGTAATTCCTATATTCAGTTGCTTGGGTTGTTTTAGCTGCATGTTACTTAGTGTGTGAAGGGGGATTTGTAACAAGTGAAAACAGCTCGTATGAGCTTTGTTTCTAAATGTGTCAGCTGTGTTTCAAAGATCAATGAGCAAAGAGTACGTTCAATTGATATATTCCTGTTCTGGTTTCTTACATTATTTAAACTCTGGCTTGTCGAGTGGGAGCCTTGAGCGGCGCTGAAAGCATAGAAATACGAAGATCAATATTATGTACTCATTCAAACATTGAACAGATGTGTTCAGCATTCTGGCCTGGAGAATGGCGATGATACTGTCGTTGTTGACCTTTCCTCATGGATATGTAGTTGAAAAGCTCATTTCGAATGTCATATGAATCCTGCATGGTTGTTGTTAATATCTTTTGAGATAGAAAGTAAAAAGAAAAAAGAAAAGGTGAAGCTCTGATGAAGAGAAACCTAAAAATAAAACTTGTGAAATTAAGTAAACTGGATCTGGAATCGAACAGGGCTACTGTAGGAAGAGGATACTGATTGTACTGACGCCTGCCATTAAAGCTGATACCAAAGCTCCCCCAAAACAGACACCCCAGCACCGCATGCAGAACAATTAATATAATCATTGATTTCAAATAAATCTTTTTTTTGTCAACAAAATAACACAGTTACAAAAAGTCTTGACAAAAATAACACAATTTGTGCTTATCTTGGTTCCACAATGTGGCTTATAAAAAGGTCGTGATTGGGAAACACCGCAATAAGAAAACGTCAAGTTTTTCAATTCATGATTTGTTTTTGAAAATACACCATATTGAGAAGGGAGCTTGGAGTTTAAATCGCAACATGTTGCGATTACGACTCATGACAGGGTAAGATGTTGTAATTAAGAATCGTGACAGGCTGAAACTATACCATTTCGCCAATTCTCTTTTTCTAAACTACGCTATTTCATCAATGTTTTTAGTTCATTGTGCTATTTTTTTTTCAAAAAAAAAAAAATCTTAAAATTTGGTGATGTGCAGTATATTAGAGGGTGATGTGCAGTATATTAGAGGATAGACTAGATTATTTCCCACGTTTTTGCCAAAGATCAGATTAATTTTTTTAAATATTAAAAAAAAGCTTAAGTATTGTTAATGTGTTTTTCAATAAAAAAAATTAAATTATATAAAAATTAATATAATATAACCTGATTAACTTGACAAGTTCAAAGACATTTCAGACAATCGATAAAAATATAGTTTTATTGAAAAAATCAACATAATATTTTTTTTAAAATATTAAAGCAATAATATATTTAATTGACTTAAATGAACTAGGGTTAATCTGTCAAATTTATTACTCAGATCATATGATTATAATAACTTTATATAAAACAAATAAAATTATTTTTATTAAACTCAATTCTCAATTAACCTGATCTTAAAGGATAAAATTAAAAAAAAAACAACTAAAAAAATGAGCCATGTCAACCCAAATTCATCTACCAAACTTGGATCATGATATTGAGATAATTTCATATAAAACAAATCACAACAAGTGATAAAACTTAATACTCAATCAACTCAATGTTAAAAGATGAAATTATAAAAATATCAATTAAAACAGGATATTAAAAACTATATGAGTTAATTGATCAAACCCATGACGTGGGTCATAAGATTGAGATAATCTTATATAACACAATCTGGAAAAAAATACAAAGCCTAATTCAACCTAATATTGAAAGATGTAATTGAAAAAATAAATCAACTAAAAAAATAATAAAAATCAGATTCAATTGTTTAACCCACGATCCGGGTCATAAGACAGTGATAATTCATAGAAAGCAAATAAAAAAATTATAAAACTCAATTTGTAATTAACCTAATATTGAAGGATTAAATTAAAAAATAAATAAATAAAAAACAACGTATAAAACCCAAGTTAGGAGACCAAAATAACTCTATAGAAAGAAAATAAAAGGCAATTATAAATTTTAATTCTCAATCACCTAATATTAAGTATGAAATTGAAAAAACAATTCAATGAAAAAAGACAAAAAAAACCCAAGTTAACCTGTTTAATCTATAAAACTCATAACTCAGGTCATGATATCGTGATAACTTCATATAAAATAAATCAAAATAAATTATAAAGTTTATATAAATTTAATTTTAAAGAAAAAAATTTAAAAAATAGATTTGAAATGAAAAGAAAAGGAGCCTAAAAAATGTTAAGGACTATAGTGAAAATAGCCTTGACATTTCACTATTGATTGCTATGTGAAATACCAAGGTCTATTAGCATAAACTAAGCTTTTTTTTTTTGTATTATATCACAAGTTGAGCTAAGTTTTTTTAATATAAAAAAAGATGTTAAGGTGATAATAACTTGAATTAACTTTAGTTAACTTGATAAATATTAAGATATGAGATTAGGATGCCTTATAAAATAGAAAATGAACAAAAAAACACAAAAAAGAAATGTCAAGAAAAAGATCCAAGTCAATACAGGTTAATTTTACTAACCTATCACCTGCGATATGAGATCAATATTAATTTTTTAAAAAAATAACATAGAAAAAGAAATCAAAGTTAAAAAACAAACAAACTTGAGTTATTTTAATTTTACTTGACTAACTAATGATGTGAGATAACCATATAAAAAAAAGCTTAAGATCTAATAGCCTAAAGACACATAATGAAATTTTTTTTTAAATGACATTGAAAAAAATAATCTAAAACAACTTAGATTATTTGGCTAACTTGCAATCCAAAATAACCCTATAAATTAGAAAATAAAAAAATAAAGATCAAAATTAGATAAAAATAATAAATAAAATAAAATATTGATAGAAAAAAATTAAAGAAACAAGAAAAGAACAATTAAAAGAATAAAGATTAAGATTGAATAAAAAAATTTAAATAAACTATTATAGGGAAAAAAATTAAAAAATAAACAAATTAAAACAATAATTAAAAAATATATGAAAATAAATATTATATTTAATATAAAATTTAAATAAATTCAAATAAAAATAGATAAAATAAAAAACCAATAGAAAAAAACGATGAACACACTTAAAAAAAAAAACAAGTTTGAAATTTGACTGACTCGACGTGGAAATCGAAAAAAAATAAAAAATGACCACAATTGAGAGAGAAAAGAAAAAGCTCCTGCAGCGCTCAACTACTTCAAATTGGACTGCACGTTCCATCCCATTAGTTTTGTCGCCGTTGGAAGCTTTCAACGATGCAATTTTGGTCGTCGGAATATGTCACATGAAGGGCACAGACAGCATTCATTCATGGGCACATTCGTACCACGTTTTTTTTTTCTTTTTTTTTTTATTAAACTACTGATGTGTCCATAATTCAAATATATTATAAAAAAAGGAGAAAAATACTGAAATGTCTCTTGACCCCTTCTTTAATTTTCTTGACTTGAAGAACAATAACATCTTAAAGGTATTTATGTAATTTAATTGTGTGAAAAAGTTAGTACACTGTTATACCCTCGATTAATTATTTACTACCATGTGAATCCTCTTAAAAAACCATCGTATTCCATAAAATGGTTATGTGGTTATTTGTTTGTTGTAATAAAGAATATCATTTTATCGTTTCAACCTAACATTAAATGTGTATTGTTAAAAAAGTAAAGAGGCTGAGGACCTGTTTTTAACTAGATTAGCAAGGCGATTAAAATTTTTAATCAAATCAATTTAGATTGCAGATCAATTAAATTTATTATATCGGAGGTCAATTTAACAGCTATACCAATTTACCAATACGAGTTTGTTAAAACATCATTTGGTGCAACAACTTAAAAAACATGATCGATCTGAAAGGCAATTAAAATTCTTTAAATGTGATTTTTTTTATATATTTTTTTTAGTTAGTTATTAACACTTTTAAAGTTCATTATATAAATATTAAAAAAATATTTTATTTTTTTAATGTGAGATTTGAAACTTTTTCGTAAATATTTTTTTTGTTTATAAGAAAAAAGTTATGTTTTTTCAATGTAAGATTTAAAATACTTTAATATATACACTATATATTTCTATGAAAAAAATTATTTTTTTAATATGAAATTTGATATCATTTCATATATATACTCTATATTCATAAAAAAAAATTATATTTTTATAATGTGAGATAAAAAATATTTTACTTTAAATACTTTAATGTAAAAGAATAAAATAGTATCTTTTGTTTTTTGTTAAAGCCCTTTAATATTTATACTCTAAGAGTCTATGTTCTCAAGAAAAAAATTATTTTTTAATGTGGAATTTAAAACTTTTTAATATATGTATTTATAAGTTTATATTTGAAGTTTTTTTAGTACATATATCTAAATGTTCA